>JAVYIG010015571.1:0-35296 GCA_035222895.1 Strongylocentrotus droebachiensis | reverse complement strand
CAAAATCTCTGAGTCTCTGACAAGCATAAAAAGTAGATTCTGGTCCATGTGACCCCCTTCCCCAATACTTAACATTACCACTTGTGATGTGTACAATGAGTTGATGTCATATCCAGAGCTGCCAACTAGTACGGATTTCCCGTAATTGGTACGGAAATTAACGACCATTACGGAATGTTGTCTCAAATTACAGATTAATTTTTTTTTTTTTTTTTTTTTTTTTTTTTTTTAAATTTTAATTTTTTTAAATAAATTAAATATAATTTATCGTAGCGAGTGCTGCGAATAGAAGCCATTTTTCATGATAAACTGTGTTGTGATGACCTGAAATTCAATATTCAACATCTTTGTGTGAGTAAAATCACCAAAAATTTCAGATAATCATGCGTCCGCACAGTGTTGGCGTGCCGTTTTTTTAGATTCATAGCGCCGCATAAGAAATTACTGATTTATACCCCAAATTACTGATTTTGAGCCTTGTGATTACTGATTTTCTGTTCTGGAGGTTGGCAGCTCTGCATATCTATGTCGTGGTCCATCATGTATGCAAGTTCACCTTACATGTTTTGTTTTAAACTGCTGTGACACAGTCTTATACAAGCAACCAAGAACAACAACAACCACAACAACAATAAAAAAAAAACTTAATAAATTTGATCATTCTGAATGATTTATATCAATTCCTCTCTCCTACATGTACAAGCAACCAAGAACAATAACAACCACAACAACAACGAAACTTTAATTTGATCATTCTGAATGATTTATATCAATTCCTCTCATGATTGTATCTACATGTAGCCCTGACTTGGTTTTGGTTTTCTTCCAAAGTGGTGATTCTGATTTTATTATTACCTATTTTGTTCCTCTTCTTTCACCTATTGCAGGCAGTAAGGACTTTGTTCAGAGGATGAAGCTTGATACAACACTTGATGTGCACAGAGGATGTGTAAGTCTATATGCAGTCCTGATAATTACTCAATTAAGATCTTTTCCTGATTTTGTTTTTCCCTCAAATTGTATTTCTTTCTTTCCTTTCAGATTTTACCCCTATTTTCCTTTGTTCCCCCCAATTTTCTTACTCAAAGGGGGGGGGGGGGGGGGAGTGCAGAGGGGACATTTGTTAGATACTTTACCATTCCCCCCCCCCCCTTGAATCCTTTTTCTTTCTTTTTTTTTACTCAAGGGGGGGGGGGGGGGGTTGGTTGAGAAGAAGAAAAAAAAAATCTGTAAAGACAATTCATTATGGTATATCATACTGTAGGTCTACATTTGACCGAGTAGGGCAAAGGAATCTAATACCCTTTCATGATGATATCTACTGTAAGGGAATGCAAGCTTAGGGCAGGAGAGGTCTAACTTTGAATAGTTAAAGAAATCGCTGTGATTCTCTTGATGAATCACTAATCAGACATGAGAACATGAGCAGTTACAGCAAGAAAATGAATCAAGAATGATCTTCATATTTACCGCATTGATTTCATTGATTGCATTTTGTGAAATGATTAATTATTCAAGATTTAAGATTCTTCTTCTTATATGTCTTTTTTTTTTTCTTCTTTTCCCTCTTCTTCCTCTTCTACTCCTCTTCTTCTTCTTCTCCTCCATTTTCTTATATTCTTCTTCTTCTTCTTCTTCCTCCTCCTCCTCCTCCTCCTTTTCCTTCTCCTCCTCCTCCTCCTCTTCTCCTCCTCTTCTTCTTCTCCTTCTCCTCTCTTCTTTTTCTTCTTCTTGTTTGTTCTTCTTCTTGTTCTCCTTCTTGATTGCTTTGCTTCTTCTCCTCCTCCTTTGCTGATCATACAGGCCACCCTCTGGTGTATTCTCATAATGTACTGTTTCTTAATTGTTTCTCGTTTCAGGTGAACACAATTTCATGGAATGAACAAGGAAGCCTGATTCTCTCAGGATCTGATGAAAAAAAGCTCTGCTTCACAAACCCATACACCAAACAAGTACAGGCAGCCATCCCGTCTGGTCACAGATCTAATATCTTCAGTGCAAAGTTCCTGCCTTGCTCAAGGGATAGACAGGTGGGTACATGTA
The DNA here is from genome assembly GCA_035222895.1 of Strongylocentrotus droebachiensis. Lineage (NCBI taxonomy): Eukaryota > Metazoa > Echinodermata > Echinoidea > Camarodonta > Strongylocentrotidae > Strongylocentrotus > Strongylocentrotus droebachiensis. Next base: position 33,253 of record JAVYIG010015571.1, on the reverse strand, counting down.
CCATTACAACAAGAGAAAAAAGGGAGGGAAGGAGGAAAAGAGAGAGAAAGAGAGAGAGAGGGGCTGGGGGGGGGGGGGAGGAAGAGATAGGGAGAAGTGGGGAATCCCGTCGGGTCACAGATCTAATATCTTCAGTGCAAAGTTCCTGCCTTGCTCAAAGGACAGACAGGTGCGTACATGAAGCATAGCAAGAGGAAGAAAGGGAGGGAAGGCATAGAGAGAAAGAGAGGGGGTAGGGGCAGCGGGGAGGGAAGGGAGGGAGGGAGGAAGAGATGAAGACCGGGGGTGGGGAGGGAGGGAGGGAGGGAGGAAGAGATGAAGACAGGGGTGGGGGAGGAGGGGGAATCCCATTTGGTCACAGATGTAGCATCTTCAGTACAAAGTTTCTGCCTTGCTCCAGGGATAGAAAGGTTGATAGAATGGCAAGAGAAAGAAAGAATTAGAGAGAGAGAGAGAGAGGGGGGGGGTGGGGGAGGCCATTCTGTGAAGATGTAACATTTCAGTTCACTGCCAATTTCCTGCCTTGTTTTATGGATAGACAGGTACACATCTGTAAGAGAGAGAGAGAGAAAGCTAGAGCAGGAATTGAGGGAACACACAGCGAAGGCAGGTAAATGGTGGAGAGATTACCATGCGACTGCAGTTTAAACAATTTCATTGCTGTTTGAGGGTTTTGGAGAATGCAATTATGCTGACAATTAAATTATGAATTGTCATCCCATAAGGACTGAAAGTAGTTTCTGACTTTAATATTCATGCTGATATCAGTTTCAATTCTAGAAAGTTTTTTTCTCTTTCCAGGTTGTTTCTTGCTCCGGAGATGGGTGTGTTATGTTCAGTGATCTGGATAACCCGGATATGTATGGCCGCAACTCTTTCAACTGCCATTATGGGACAGCTTACGAGGTGTGTGTATGTGTGTGTAGGCTGCAAAGGGACTCTTCAACTAGGCAACATTTGGTCAAATGATTACATGTATACCAAAATGGTTCTTATAGTTATCTTGGAAATCAGTTAGAACCTTGAAAATGGGTTCCCTTTTTTCCAATCACACAAAGTGGGGGAAGTATCAGGGAATTACGTCTTCCGTCTTCATGAATTACTGGGAACCATGCTTCTTTGAATATGATGAACCGGCTTGCAGAGAGTGAAAGATGTGTACTTTCTTCTTATTAGACATTTGTTTGTGTATCTGTGTTCCCGTAAAAAAAAATTGTGTTCTAAAGTACTGCTGGGCACAAAAGTATGCATGTATAGCAAAAAAGTTTGAGAAAAATCCTTTGGGAAGATCCAAATCCCTCCTGTTTTGAAGATTTTTTTTTTTTTGCCAACTAGTTTATCTTTCATTTGCAGATTGTGTGGCTAATCCGCAACAACAAAAAGTTACAGCAAAAAATCTGTTCTCAAATTCATAAGTAGTGATATAAATATTGAAGTGTTGTAGTTGAGGGCTTTTATCATGACTGAAATTGCAAAGGTTATGGGTTCATCTGAATAATTCTTCAAGCACTCTTGTCAGTTTACATTTGAAGGATGCTTTGTGAAGAAAAGAAAATTCTTCACCAATTCTTTTCTTGAATGTTCTTGAATGTTCTTGTTTGTGTTATTTGACCTCAGGTCGTGACCTTGCCCTCTGACCCCAATACTTTCATGTCGTGTGGTGAAGACGGGACAGTCAGATGGTTTGATCTCCGCATCAAGACTAGCTGCTCAAAAGAGGAATGTAAAGAGGTACGTCGTGTCATGAAACACATATACGCATTCACCCTTGCACCCGTTGTGGCAAGATGTGTCTATCCTGCTTTTATAGGGCTCATCGTTCACCAGCAGGCCTGCACAAACTGAGAAATACCCTAAAATCTATGCTTGTGAACAAAATGCAATCAATCATATGCATTTAATGTATATCATAAGCTTTCATTGCCTTTAGAAACACATCAAAATTGGCTTAAGCCCACTGCACCCTGTATGATCCTCCTGCGATCTGAGGAAACGCAATTATACTGAATATGGAAATCTAGACAAAAATCATCTCCTTGAGTGAGGTTCTGAATAATGATAAGAATACTTACAACCAAAATGTTAGCGCCATTAAGCTTTCTAGTCAGAATAAAAGCCGAATTTGGCTTCAAATCATACACAATCACACTATTGGTCTGATGTGACTACGATTCAGAGCTGATTTTGTTTTTCCTTCGCCATGGAATTTTGACATCCGTTGAAATTTAGACTTGATCACTTTCCACAAGTTTAGATGTTCATATAAAATGCTTATTGTCCTTAAATGACCTTAAAAATTGTTTTGGGAAATCTCATCACAAATCCAAAATGAGCTTCCATGAACAAAATGCTATTTTTACTCTTCACAATAAACATTTTCTTTGTTTAATCTCAGAAGTTTACTTGTTTGTTATTGTCTTATCTTTTTTCATGGGCAGGATGTAATGATCAACTGTCGTCGTGCTGTGACGGGTATCTGTGCAAACCCCATCCTTCCCTACCAGCTGGCCGTCGGGTGCTCTGATAGCTCTGTTAGAATCTTTGATCGTAGGATGCTGGGCACCAAACTCTCAGGTAATTGACCCAAAGTAGTCATGAAAATAAATTGACATTTCCACCACCACTCCTCCTTATGTCTTCACAATTAAAAATTACCCACAGAGAACTAGCTAGTATGTAGATTCTGATAATCTAATGTATGTTCCACAGCACAAGTTCAATCATGTTCGTGTCGACTTGGCAAGTCTACTCCCCCATTCTTTTCTCAATGATCATTGTGAGCTCCTCATAAATTAGAAGTGTTGTGGTTTAGTGGATAAGTCTTCGGACTGTGAGCCACAAGATATGTGGTTCGATTCCTGCAGCAGCATGAACATCTTTTGGCAAGACCTTAATGTATATTTGCCAAACTTGACCCCGGTGTAGTAAGTGGGTACCTGGTAAGATTTATTCTTGAATGCACTGAGTTCTAAGGTTGGAAGAGCTAAATCCAGGGTAATAATATCCAAAAGACCTTTGGAACGCAAATAGGTTTTATATCATAATGTGATAAGCATTATACAAGAATGCATATGATCATTATTGTTGACTACATTGACTATCGCAGGGAACCACATAGGTCGTGGCATGCAGGGTATCCTTTGCCGATTCTGCCCGACGCACTGCAGAACAAGTACAGCCGTCTACCTCCCTGACCTACTCTGCCAACGGTCAAGACCTACTGGTCAGCTACTCCTCGGGACTACATCTATCTGTTTGGTACCAATGCCGCTACAAGGAGAATAGTGAGGCTTCCTTTGGGGCGGAGGAGCGATGGGCTAGATGTGCTGGAAGCTGATGAAGAAGACAAGGATGAGGTAAGGTTCACTTCTAGCTAGGGGGAAAATGTTATTATAATTATTATTATTATTATTATTATTACTTATATCGCGCTTTTCCCATAAGGCCCAAAGTGCTTTCAGTAAATGAAAAGTCTTACAACTACAAACTGCAAAAAGAAGATGTGTTTTTAAGGCCTTTCTGATGGAGACTATTCTAAGTGGTAGATCATTACTGTATTTTGAAGCAGATACAGTAATGTCCTATCACCGGCTGATGCGCGGGTAACTGAATATGTGAGACGGAGAGAATCACTGGCTGACCTCAATGCCCTGGCAGGTGTATATAAATTCAAAAAGGTATCTTAATATTGTGGAGCTTGAATATTGAGTATTTTGAAGACAAACAAGAGTAATTAAAAAATGAAAAGCACTTTTCGTAAGTTATGGTGTCATGCATTAATATTCTTATTTGAACGAGGTTTCAGAACAATCTGGATCTTGACAAATAAGTCGATGAAATTTGTGATTATAGAAAAATTTGCTACAAAGTTGGCTTGCATCCGTTCAAAACTCAAGTGTGCTTTTAAGATGTCTGTATCAATTGACAAGTCTACCTCTAAAGCCGATTCTGTCTATTAAGGCTACTCAAGGGAACAGGAAAACTGGCCACTGTAGGCAAGTTGCCTTTCTAGACAGGTTCGACAACCTGCATTTCTTCCTCAAAGGGAAAAAACAAAAAAGGTGACCTCATTGACAATTAACAGGTTTGATTCCGTTCTGAGAGCTGCCAACCACCGTTTTTTCCTCCAAATTATAGTAGTTTGTTTTTTCTTCATAAAATATATTTAAACAAATAATTTTTATAATTTATTTATTAATTTTTTATTTTTTTTAATAAATTGCACATCAAACAACTGCCCTAAAATGTTATTTTGATCACAAATTCAATAGAAAACTAAGGGTTAAACATACTTGAAGAGAAAAATATTCTCTAAGACAATGAAACGCTGATAATACCAACATAACAACAAAATACCTACTTGTAAATGAAATATAGGTCCTAATATGGAAAAAACAGCATGAAGTATGGACATTTCTGCTTTGGAAGTGTGTCACGCTTGGTTGTAAGTTTCATTTTAATAAATTCCTTTTTTTTGCTTGAAATTCCTTTTTTTTTTGCCATCATGGTTCCTTTTTTTGGTCGCACAAGGTTGGCAGCTCTGCTTTCTGTGGCTAAATAAGCATTAAACCAAGTTACAGTGGCTTGTTAATGATGATGGCTGTCTCTTGTTGATTAGTTTGCAGCTGATAATCCCGTCAAGAGACTACGACTGAGAGGAGACTGGTCCGATACAGGGCCTAGAGCCCGTCCAAGAAGTGAACAACCAGAAGGTGAAAAGAGATTCTCTAGATATCGATTATCAAATTGCATCGTAATGGTATATGTATTATGGTGTCCTCACTGTCCTGTTTCTTGATTTATTTGAACAGGCCTGATAATTACCAAATTTTAAAGAAAAAAATTCCCCCCAATTTTTTCCCAGTTTTCTTACTCAATAGGGGAGGAATGTTGTTAGATGCCTCCCCCCCCCCCCCCCCCCCCCCCTAGGGGGGGTTGAGGGAAATAAAAAATTTTTTTTTTTTTTTTTTTTTTAAAGTTCTCACTATCACCCCTGATTGAAGTAATTGGGATATCTGTCTCTGAATTGTGAATGTAAAGTTATATACAAATGAAGAATGCTACGGTTAAAGCAAAAAGAATAATGCTATTTGCATCTGTAGTTTATGAATATAGATATGTTTGTATGAATAGTAGAATGAGTGAAAAAAGAATTTCATATTTCTTCTTTGAGTATCAACATACCGGTAGTGCATGAATTTACAAAGGCTGCCTCAAACATGCGGTATGATGTAAAGAAAATACAAACTTTAGTGACTTTATATGTCTGCATCTTTAATATAATAAACACCCTAGAGAGTAAGCATAGAGGCCTTTGTTTGGCACAGTTATGCTTTTCACCCTCAAAAAAGTATACCTTGTGTCATTAATTGACATGCCATGTTTTGGTGGTACAGCCTTTTTTTAGGTGGTTTAGGGAATTACCGCATCCTGCTGGAATTTCCAGTAGCTGTATAATGTTTATTGACACAAATATTCTTTTCCATTCCTCCTATTGTGTCATGATAGGTGAGCGACCCAGGTCAACCATGGTGCAGAGGATGTCTGAGATGTTGTCCCGCTGGCTGGAAGAATCGTCTTCATCGCCTCGACGACCCGTCAGATCTGGCCAACCGGGCGTCATTGGCTCGTCCTTCTCAACCTCTGCATCGGCTACGTCAACAACTCAGTCAACATCATCTTCAGCAACACCATCCACTTCAGCAGCTCTACCGGTTACAACTGAAGCAGCTGAACCGGTTACAACTGAAGCAGCTGAACCGGTTACAACTGAAGCGACAAGTTCACAAGTGCAACAGGATGCAAGTCATGAAGAGCTTGAGGAAATGGCAGGAACGTCAAGGACAGGGGATTCATCAAGAAAGCCGGACGTTGTTCCTAAAACTGATTCAAAAGTGCAAAGAATGTCAGAGAGGATGTCAGAGGATGTTGAAACAGTCTCGGAAGAGAAGGGTGTGAAGGAAACTCTAAGTGCAATGGATGGTGCAATAAAGAAGAAGAGTGAAAAGGAGATGGACAGAAGAGATGATGATAGAGAGGACAAGGGATTGAGTGATTCAAGAAAGGAAAGCCAAAGATCAAGTAGTGGTCGGGAGGCTGCTACAACACGAGAGGATGAGGAAGGAGCAGGGGGCTGGAGGAAGGGGCTGAAGTCACGAGGGGGGCGTCCAGATCTCCCAGCGCAAAGATTTGGGAAAGGTTCTGGTGAAGTAGGCAAAGAGACTGAGCTACATAAAGCAGCACCAAAGACACAAGACTTGGACAAAAGTAGGAAGCAAGATGGTCAGAAAAAAGAGGAAGAAGAAAAGAAAGGCATCTTTGCTTTTGGAGAGAGAATGGAAGACAAGAAACCCATGGTAAGAAACTTGAGAGAAGAAAGCCTTTGCATTAAATATTAATTCCCTCGTATAGTGATGAAAATTGCAAGATGTTGTTCACAAAATGGAAAGCTGTGCGATAAGTGATTTTCACAAACTGCAAAACTAATCTAAAGGTTTGAGGGGGTATTCTGACAATAATTTTATCTTGATGTTTGTAAAGTGACTTTGATTGTTGTAACAAGTGCTCCATTTTTGTAACCTTTCATTGGTATATGCAAAGACATTTCAAACAAACACGGTCACCTAAACCAGTCAAACGAATGCACCCTATTAGTTTTAAATTTGTTAAGTTTAGTTAAATCATTTCACTATGAAATCAAGATGAAATAGACAGTACCACCCCTGCATTTTTGGTACAGCCTATGGAATTGGAATTTCTGGCTGATATAATCACCATTTTCCTGTGTAATTTTGTACCTTGATGGCTCATAGGAGGGCATGTTACATTTCGTGTTTAATATAGCATAATTTAATTTTAATATTAAGAATGATATTTTGTTTGTTCTTGCACAAGTAGCCTAGACTGACGAAACAGGATAGTCTTGAGCACACACGATCACGGAAGCACAGCATCATCGATAACCCTCCTAACTTACAGGCCATCGGTGATCCCAGCCCCAGCAAAGCAGGACCGTCATCATCTACAAGTGAGGAGAGGAGGGATCATGGAAAGGATAGGGAAGGGGGAGATGAGATGGGAAGAACTGATGGAGATGAAGGAAGAAGAAAAACAGATAGCAAGAGAGGAGAGGAGGATAAGAAAGAAGATAAGAGGAGCTCTATGCAGAGCATGGGATCAGAAACATCACAAAGGTGTGTAAACTGTTCATTAATATCCCAATGTCTCATGTCTTTACCTCTTCACCCCCCCCCCCCCCCACCCTCCAATAAAAAAAGTAAACAAATATTGTTTGATATTAGGTAGAAATAACATATTCCACTTAGCAAAATCAATCATATAAATGTAGGTGGGAAAGGAGGGGGAGAAGTACTTTACTTTATTATTGGACAATCAAATTGTCACAAATTTTGCAAGTGATCCAGATTTAAAGAAACTTTAGTAACAGATAAATGCGACTGTCATTCACCATATATGCAAGAACAAAAATGAAAACTATATCAGATCTATTCAGTGTTTGTCTTTTGCAACTTTTGCTAAATGTGCTTTGCTTGATATACTATTGAGTAGCAGCCAATCTATGACGTGCAGTGAGTCTGACAGTGATGAAGACCTGCAGGTGCTAGGAGCTGAGAGGGAGAAGAAAACGCCCCATCAAAGGGATACTCCTAATCAGTGAGTTACAAATAAGTATTACGTTTGGGTGGAACGAACAAGTAACTTGACTAGTGTTGCCTTTGATAATAAACAACCAGACATGTGTCAATAGTAATTTTAAAAAAATAAAATTAAATGCCAATTACAACGTTTGGAGAGAATTTTTTTTTTTCTTCTTCTGTAGAGGTTGTAGTCGAGAGATTAATTATTGACTGAGAAAGTAAAGATGAGTTTAGCACCGGCAGGGCAATTTGTCTTTGCTAATGGTATTTTATTCACATTGCTCCTCTCCACCCATGTGTTAAAATGGGTACCTAGTAGGATGCTATTAACGTCAGTATGATTGGACTAGCATGTGGAAATGTGTATTTAGTTGACTGGCTGGAATGTTCTTCAGTTGGCAATAAATGGCTTTGTCCACTGTAAAATTGTAGAATTGCAATTGCTTGGGGTAATTATTTCGTACTTTGTAACAGGTAAGGTGTTAAAGGGACTGGGTAACTTTGTCTCAGATTCTGAAACAAAATCCTGGATTTTGCAATGACAATTATTAACCTTTAGGTCAGTCGGGAACCCATGACTTTTAAAACAAGTCGATTGCCTCTCTGATTATCAAGATATTTATGATTGGAAATCAAAATTTCATTTTTTGTTTTCCTCACAGTTTTTATAACACTACAGTCTATTGGGTAAAATGAGTATGGTAAAACCGGTCACAAATATTTACTTCTTTGAAGCACTTCATGATCATTTTGAAGCGCAATATTTTTAGGGCTTCAGTATTACAGCCATATCCATGCATCTCAGATAAAACATTGTTAAACGATGCCTTTAAACAAGAAACAAATGTTATTGTTATTATGTAAACAGGCCTAGAGAGCGTGTGAGGTCGGAGGCTGAGATGAGGTTGAGGGAGCTCTTCAAGACGCGCAAGGAAGAACGAGAGAAAGAAGCGGACGTCATCAAGAATGTCTACTCCCCATCCGTTGAGATGGTTTACAAGGGACACAGGAACTCAAGAACAATGGTAAACAAAGTGGGTTGCCGGCACCATTTTTCTCTGCCAAAATGTCGGTTTTTATTATTCTTAGTAATATTTTCTCCTTAATCCTCCAGAAATCTGCATTGGTTTACAAAATTCCCATAAAGATACATTGTGTAATAGTCATGATCTTTAGATTTCAATCATATCATTGAAGTTCTACAATGATTCGCTTTTGTTCAAAGGGTCTCTCTGAAAGTGTGTTGTAAGTCTGATAGTCACTTGAGAAAGAATTGATGCTTTGCCTAATATGATATCCCTGAATATTCTATGATAACCACCACTTCATATCCTGTCTTGTCTCAAGTACCAATAGGGTATGCTCTTTGCCTTAGTTTCTTGGACTCAAAGTAGCAGGGTAGTTAGTAGTTATTTCAGATGGTTCACTTTCCACAGTACGCTACGTAAATTTGTGAAATAAAGGTCCTAGATGCAATTGTGTTTCTCGGTAGGTAATTCCTGGCCGTAATTGTCCAGGGGGGGGGGGGGGGGTGTTTTACAAAGATTTAGATTGACTTAATTTGGACTTAAGTATAGCAGGCCATTCATGCCACTGATTGCTCTCACCAATATGATCTTTAGATTTTAAAAATTCCTTCAATAATGAATTTTCAAAAAATGTAAATTCTGTAGATTTGTGACCATGATTTAAATGTCCCCTGAGAGACCAATGCCAGTAAATGGTAAAAGCAAACAGTGGCATGAACGGCCTGTCATAGTTAAGTCCATCTTAAAGTCGATCTTAGTCTTTGTGAAACACCACCCAGGTGTTAGTTACAGGGGTTAGTTGACATGGTTGTTGCTTCAAGTCCTCCTTCATAACATTATTTCTTTAATTCTTTTAAACTTGTTTCCATCTCTTCTGTACTTCACATAGATTAAGGAAGCTAATTTCTGGGGCGATCACTACATAGTGAGTGGATCAGACTGCGGACATGTGTTCCTTTGGGATCGCTACACAGCCAAACTTGTTATGCTGCTAGAGGGCGACAAACATGTCGTGAACTGCGTCCAGCCTCACCCCATTGATCCAAGTAAGTACCTCGTGTGTGTAGTAGAAGTAGTTAAGTAGCAGAGTATGGTTTGATGTGAGGGGTGGCAGCGTGAGGTACATTTAGTGTTTAGTGAGCAAAGATAAATTGCTCACACTTAATTTAATTTTTCTTCTGGACAAATTATTTTACTGATGAAATTCCACCCACTCTCTCAATGCTCAGAATATCACAGTGTATATATCCTCTGCTCATGCATGAATGGTTTTGTGTGAAACATTAGCCCGTGGGAAAGTTATGGAAAGTCTGGGAATTCTTACTTGGAAAGTCATGGAAAGTCTGGGAATTCTTACTTGGAAAGTCATGGAAAGTCATGTAATTGTATTGGGTAAAAAGTGTGTGAATCCTGGTGGGGCTCTACTGGCCTTTGGCCTTTACTAACTTTATTTTGTTAGACTAGGTTTGGGCTGCAGTTGCCCCCCCCCCCCCCCCCCTCACATGTGTGCTATACAAGAACAAGTAATGTTCCTAATCTTAGCATATATTTCTTTGTTGTTGATTTCAGTCCTAGCTACCAGTGGTATTGATTACAACGTGAAGCTTTGGGCACCCGTAGCGACTGAGCCATACTTCGCGGAGAATTCCGTCGAGGTGAGATAATTTTTTGTATGTTTGGTTGGGGATGTAGATGCACGTTGTCATGGTTAATAAGGAGTATAGAACTATCAAAATTAGAGTAAGAATCACATTACAATTAATGATAAGTTTCCCTGCAACACTGCCATGATTGTTGCATATAAAATGTTTGCTGCACCTCATTTTTGGAGGCTTTTTTTCATCTGTAGACTACCAGATTATCTATGAAAAATGAGTTCTCATTTAATCTGAGTGATAATTCTAATTTCAAAGCTTTGGTAGTACCACACCATGCATAATTATTTACTTCATGTTAGCTTTATAGGCCAATTCAGCTACATTTGTGTCTCTACAACCACAAATACTTATACTACAACCACAAGGTCAAACATATTCACACTGACTTTACATCTCATCCCTACCCTGTTCTAGTCCTCCTTGATCTTTGTGATCTCTTGCCTTCCTTATGAATACAATATTGTGGTTCTACAACACACACTCCGTCGACAAGTACTGTGTGGTTGAAATTCTAAACTTACAGAATTTGTAACTTGTGCCTTGGACTAAATGATAAACCGAACCCTACCTGAACACTGAACCTTGTATAAATAATCTCTGAAGCTGCCTTTCCAAGCTAAACTTCGATGAGATGTACCAGGACAGCAGATGATGGTGCAGACAACTTATCCTAAACTTAAAGCCCCACCCCATTACTCGTAGCTACTTGCTCCTCTCTATATAGCAAACAATGCCTAATCGGTGCCTGTTGGTTCCCCATGATCCCCTTTTTCTTATGTTTATAATTGAGAGCTGATTTGATGAGATAACCACCTGTCAGTGACCTTGCATGGAGGTCTTATCCCCCTGGCCCAACTAGTGCAGACAGGTTTTAAACTTGAATGCAACTTTCACCCTAGCCCGTTGTCTTTGATCAAATAGAAACCCAGACCAATAGTTGTTGTAGCAAATGTCAGAGTACCAATTAATGTATCTTTGATGTTTCATTGTTACATCAGGTGATGAGAATCAATGAACTGATGCTGGAGGAAACCAGAGATACTATCACTGTACCGCCTTCTTTCATGCTGAGGATGCTGGCATCGTTGAATCATCTTAGAGGAGGTAACTATAGCAACAAAGAGATGATGGATGGATGGTGATGAGGGGGGGGGGGGGGGGGGGGTAAGTGTTGGGCTATCTGTCGTGATGTTGGGATTTTTAATGGTTTTGATAATAACGATGATGAAATTGATAGTGATGATGATGACAGTGATGACGATGATGACGAACATCATTTTTTGGTATGATGATTGTGATTTTATGGAGATGCAACAGTGCTAATTTTGTGCAATTGATACCAGTGATATTGATGTTGATAGTCATGATGATGATGTTGATGATAAGTAGTTATGATAGGGATTTTAATTCATGACATTGATGTCAATGTTGATCAATATTTGTGTGAAAGCTGTTAAAATAATTCAGATTGTAATCCAATTTATTTTGAATATGTAATGAAATCCATTTTGCAAGAATGATCTACTAATTTGTATATATTAAATTGGCACCTGATGAAAGTATACTTAAAATTTTCCTTTTAGCGCATTTGAATAATCTTCTTGACTGTAACTTCTTTCAGATCGTGGAAGATCCGCTGACCCTCGGTCTGCTAGTGAGAGCTCTGATGATTAGACTAGATCCTGCTTTCTAGTGCATGGGGGTGTTTCACAAAGATTTTAAGTCAAACTTATCTCTAAGTTGGACTTCAAAGTTATGGAGAGCCATTTGTAGCCTTATAATGAAATATATTCAAAAGCAAAAATTGAAGTATTTTAGACTTTTCATATATTCCACATCAAGAACATGAAATCTCCCATGATAATAGAAAATATGAATGATTTGTATCAACATTTTATACCTTTTAAAATAACTTTTACAAAATATTTTCAAAGATGCCAGCGGCTTTCCATAATTGTTAAGTCCATTTTAGAGATAAGTTCAACTTAGGATCTTTGTGAAACACCCCCCTGGTTTATTTAATGAAGAAAATAAAGGATTAAGTAAAACCTTACATATACGGTACATGTACGGCTCGCATGGAACCCAAGTGCATGCCCTATTCTATGTGAGTGTGCTAAAGGAAACCTCACCCCATAGAATAAGTGTAGGTACTCTGAAAATGGATATGTATTCCTATCCTTTGGTGTACAATATTTCCTACAAGAGATGAAGATATTCTTGGCGTGATGTGAGGTCTTTTTTAGCCTGACATGGGTGCAGCCATTTTCTTGCTTTATGCCTCTCTTGTACACTTTGGTGGGGAATCTGGTAGATTGATGTGCAAGAATACAATAAATCTTTCAGAAGAACTATAGTTATTTCTTGGCGTGAGGTTTCCTATAAGTAGTCTACCAAAAGAGATGTTTTGCAGTTGACTGGGAGTGTATTTAAATTACAATATCTCTTTGTAGAAGAAATATTTCAAGCTGTGGTTTGACTAGATATAATAACATGGAACTTCTTACATCAAGAACAAAAAGGGTTTTGGCGATCGGTATACTAATAAGTCAGCTATGGATATCATGGATGAAGGTGGTTGAAGTTTGCAAGAATGCTTGGGGAAGAAAAAATAATGGGAGTGTTTCAAATTATCCTTTTACTTTTTTATTTGGTATGTTTCTTAATGTTTTCAAAAGCAACATTAGGTGTATTCTGATGCACTTTTATTTATTCAAGTACTGGTATGTTTATTGAGTGCATATATTGTAGGGAAAATACCAACAGTACATGTACATGTACCTAGTTATTTAATGTTTTGAACAAATAGTTCTGTTTTCCTTGTGTTTGGTTTATTGGCAAGCTTGATGATAAAAATGCTAGTTCATTTTAAAGGAAATTTGTAGATCCCCCCCCCCCCCCCCGGCAATGTTGAACAGTACCTTGAAATATTGAATAATACTTATTGCATTTTTATTTCCCCCATTTTCATTTTTGTAGCAAAAGATCTTGCCAGTACTTTATATAGTTTACCATATTAGGGCATGGGTTATTTAGTCTTATTTATTCTATTGTCTTCATGTTAATTTTAAATGTGAATCTCTTTGTCAAACACAGGGTTTTGGAATAGTATTATTTTATTTTAGTATTGGTGAAGCTTATGATATGATTTTTTGTTTTCCTATGCAGATTTGATGTATAGTGGATGCATCATTAAAGGTACAAGTTTGAGAAAGGCTGAAATTCTACAAGATAACCCCAAAACAATGTTATTGAAATTTACTTCAGAAGATGATGAGAAACCAAAATAATTTTTTTGTTATGCTGTCAGAGACAAAATATACTTGTCCTGTATTTCATATATGCATTGCAATCTGAAATATTATTTGTAATTTGCTGCCAAAAGTCAAAATTCGGTTGAGTTGAGATACTTGATGTATTATCTTATAAGTATTTTGCATGGTTTATGCAGTGAAGTTCAAGAGAACATGCTAATTTACTGATTTGCAGTGTTAAATCTTCAATTCTTAGTTATGATATGTACTACGTGCAACTGAATGGTGGCATTTGAGTGTCTTTGAAAGGCATTTACTTTGTTCAGATCGGCTTAACTTTTAGATTATGCTTATTGAATAGTGAAGATGACGTAAGTGTATTGTTTAGATGTACATCCACGATTGTTGGATGTACATTCATATGTATCATGATTTACATGGTAAATGCATGTATATGTACATAAAATTATTTATAAGTATATTTATATTTATATTAACAAACCATTTCTTTTTCGCTCTAGCATCACATGCTAAATGATTATGAAAATGGTGTGATTTTTGTATTTAAATTATTATTTGTTGTCGTACATATATGTGTAACAGCATTTCTGACTGTTCAAAACAGTAAGGAAAGTTTAAATAAATTATACAGGTATATGACAGTTTATCTACCATGTGTCAAGATTCTAGGCCTCTGATAGGTCAAATTTGCTGGTATGAAATTCACTACGGACTGCCGGGTGGTATGGTGAAAAATAATGATCAGGCATAGTTAATTGTCTTTGTGTGCGATAGCAATCTAGATGCACAGCCTGCACTATATCATACATGTACACCAAACAAATAGCGATTTCATAATAGCAATTGATGTGAATAACGTAAAGGTAATGTATTTCAAACGTTGACTGCTTCTTTTTCACTTCACGGTTAAAAACCCGTTGCCCTCAGTGATCTTGCAACTGCGCTATGACCAACATTTGTATAATATTTGCTCTTGTCTCATTTGTTTGGTGTGCATTAGAAAACAAAAAATTGAAATAGTGGGGAAAGGGATGAAAAAGTAAATCGAGAGAGAGAGAGAGAGGCAAAATGATCGGCTAACCCCTAGCCATGTTTGTTAGAAAGGGGCATTTTTCCACAGTTCATGAAATTATCTGCAATAACATATTTTGAATGGACAGGGGTTATAGACACCTTCCACGGACACAAAGAAGCCTCTTTGAAAATGCTCAAATTCTCGCCCTTTCTGAAAATTCATGGAGTTTGGCCAAAAATGATGGGCTAACCCCTTGCCATTTTTGTCAAAAAGGGGCACATTTCATTAAATGATCTGTTAAAAACATATTTTGAATAGACAGGGGTCATAGACATCTTATAGAGATAAAAAGAGGACTTTTTGTAAATTCATAAATTTTGTCAAAAAGGGGCATATTTCACATTTCATGAAATGATCTGCAAAAAAAATAAACATCGTCTAGAGATGAAAGAAGACCTTTCTGAAAATTCATGAATTTTGGCCAAATATGATGGGCTAACCCCTTGCCATTTTTGTCAAAAAGGGGCAATTTTTTCACATTTCATGAAATGATCTGCTAAAACATATTTTGAATAGACAGGGGTCGTATACATCTTCTAGAGATAAAAAAAGGACTTTTTGTAAATTCATAAATTTTGTCAAAAAGGGGCATTTTTTCACATTTCATGAAATGATCTGCTAAAACATATTTTGAATAGACAGGGTTCGTATACATCTTCTAGAGATAAAAAGAGGCCTTTTTGAAAATTCATAAATTTTGGCCAAAATGATGGGCTAACCCCTTTACCATTTTTGTCAAAAAGGTGCACTTTTTACATTTCATGAAATGATCTGAAAAAACATATTTTGCATTAACAGGGGTCATAGACATCTTCTAGAGATGAAAAAAGCCTTTTTGAAAAATCATAAATTTTGGCAAAAATTTTTGTCAAAAAGGGGCACTTTTCACATTTCATTAAATGATCTGCCAAAAAAGTAAACATCTTCTAGAGATAAAAAAGAGGCCTTTTTGAAAATGTTCAAATTTCACCCAAAATGATGGGCTAACCCCTCGCCGTTTATTTTTATTTTAGAGAGAGAGAGAGAGAGAGATGAGGGAGATTGAACAGATGGCCGGATGGAAAATGAAACTAAAATCAAAAGACGTGTGATTAAGAGTAAGAGAGGGCCACAACACAACTACAATAATGTACAAAGAATAAACTTGTGTTGTCATAACAAAGTGCATCAAATCTACTTTGTTTCTGTATTTATTCCCATAAACTCCATTTATCTCCTCCAATTTAGAACGTACAATAGGCAGCCACACTGAAAACATCAAGCCTTTAACAACATACAGACTCCTGTCACAAAATATTCTAAACACTTGCATGTACAACTGTTGCCTTTTTAACTTTCTTTGTTAAACAATTACTTTTTTATAGAGCCGCTTCATCTTTCATTAAGCTGAACAAAGTATAGAATCTGTATCCACAAAATAAGAAAGAGTAGATTTTACATATACATATAGCAAGGCAAGTACGTTTGTACATTCATGTTAAATAAATGTCCAAAGGAATTCATCCATATACAAGTACTGAAGGCTCATACAGCTTGTGTATGCATATCAATAAAAACTATTGTCTTTCAAATAAATTCAAAATGACCAAAAGAGAAAGAAGATCTAAATGCTAAATATTATCGAAATTTTCTCCTTGGTTTACAAGATATAACTGTACACTTGTACATGTTGTTCTATTCATGAATATGTTAATGTATAAATCTAATAATTTGAATATAAGATACGAAAATTTTCTTTTCACCAAATATGTACACATAAATAATGAGGTCACTTGCAGTGATATGAAGTATACACCATAACATTTCAAAACAATATGGTCCTAACCACTCTGTTGAGTATTCTATTTTTCACTGCCTATGTCATCCAATGCAGGTGCTTTGAAAAGAGAGTTCAATATAACAAGCAGCATATAATTATATATATTTAAACAATGGTACATGTAGATAAATAAAACAGGTTATATTCTTTCAGTTATACATTCCCATGAACATAAAAAACATTGATATAAACTTTCTGATGAGTGAATTGTTTGCTTTTTCAAAGACAGATTTACAAACTCTTCATATTAAGAGGTACATGAACGCAGACTACCTCACTCAACTCTTTCTTCACTTTTTGTCAATTTTCTTTTGGATAAAAGAACCTCAAAACAGATTAATTTGGAAAGAAAAGAAAAATTCTTGTTAAATCATCTGATCGCCTACATGTACATCACCATATTTGTGTCCATGTATTTCTATTAAAGGCAATGTTGACTTTAACCATGAGTTTAAAAAAAAAGAAACTCACATTTTATCTACGACTGCATTGAGCTGAGAAATACTCTACTTCTTGAACAGATCTTGTTAAATAATAAAGGCTTCACAAATATTAATAATTAAATAATTTATGAATATTTACATATCATACTCCTGCTGTTGACGATGTCACAACAGAATAAAATGAGTCAAACCATCTCTTGAGAAAACAGAAAGTCTTCTTTTCGACAAAATTTTGTAAAGCACAAGTTTTTCATTGTCAGTGAAACTGCTTAATTTAAAATAATAAATCTAAATTATTTTCCAAACTTGTACATATCCCAAGGATGATAGACTATACATGTACTTGTACAATATTTTAACTTGTTTCATATTTTTCTTTACAGTGGAATATTCCAACATTATGTAACGTACATGAAATATTTGATTTATGAAACAAAATAAAATCCCTATGAAAACTTTATAAAATGGAATGGTATGAATAACAGAAATATAATGAAAATAACAGGCAATTATTATTTCTTTTCAGAACATGGCACTTAACTTTTACATGTCTTTGACAGGAATATTAATATAAATAAAAACAAAGACTGTAATTGTAAATTAGAACGCAATGGAATCTATGATGAACGAATCAATGTCACGTACGAAGAAATGACATGCATAACATCAATGGGGTTGAGAGCACCAATGAGCCCTCTTAAAGTTCAAACTTTAATGTCAGTTACACAAAACGGTGATTGGTGGACAATACGCACGATACAAAGTTCATTTTGCAGCATGGGACCTCAGGCTATACAGTTAAGTTGCAGAAAGTCATCCATTAATCAACCAATCAATCAATCAAACATATAATTTTTCTAGCAGTATACATGTAGATCACATATAATCATACCACTGACAGTACATGTATGGCAAAATTACATTCAAATATCATTAATTGAACTACCGGTACTGTTTCTAAGAGTGAAGGGGCTATGTGATTTATGGACTTTGTAACCCTTCCGGTTCGAATCTATGTGGATGTTACATGTATATCAGAACATCTCAATTCACTTTCATTTGGTTGTGGCACTACACACAGCATACATGTATATTCTATCTTACAATCATTCCCATACATGTATCACATTCAATGGCATATTTCTCAGGCACATTTTTAATTTGAATGAAAATAAAACAAAAATATTGCACTACAGAGAACCTGGACAAATCCTTCATTGGTAAAGGTGAACTTCTTTCAAGGCTTTTGCAATATTCCACTCATAAGCATACCATCATGTCTGTCACGACACCCATGGCTCGCTCACTCATTCTAGGAAACATGCTTGTTTTTCTGGTGGATTACATCAATAAATCTCTAAATCATTGTAAGATCTATCTACCTCCCTAAATAATTAAATCATTAATATTCAGGACATTTGTGAATGAATAGGATGAATTCAATCCTAATATACTGAATGACGTCATTTGGAATGCATACCAGTAATCTTTTCCCCTGAAATAAGTAACATATCTAACAAATTTTGTCCAAGCTCAGTATACATATTCTTCCAAATCTCAACACCGACATCTTTTATTTATACACACCTCCATATGAAATGCCGAAGCTTAGATATTTTGTATAAGAAAAATTGTAAAGTAAAATGCCCAATACAGATAAAAGGTAAATATCTTTGAGGAATTTTATATATTGGAGCAAAATCGACAAAAAGACAAAAAAGAGCAAGCATGCATCCACAACGAAATCAATTTAAGGAAAATCTAAAATATCGATAATCCTGACATTTTCCTAGAATTAACAGAAATCAATGTACTTCGAGATCTCTATTTTGGTTAAATAAGGATTCATAAGTTCATTATCATTGTCTGTTTTTGAACCTCCAACAATATATTTGCACATTGATGCAGCATCTCCTTCAGTTTTGAAGCAAACAATTTTCTTTAATAGAAATTAATAGGAATGAATATCAGTTGGTTTTGACATAAATAGCAACAGAATAATACAATCTCTACCTAATAACCGTCACCTAATGAGCATTACACTTGTACTTCAGCTCCTCTACATACATACATCTCTTGTTCTTAATAGCATGTATATCTTGGCCTCTGGCATAAAGAGGTAGATGTTCAGGCAAATCACAGAGCAGAAGGTGGAGATGACCGGACGCGTCTTTTAACCTAGATCAGCTACTACCTACATCAAGGAGGACTTGCTTATCAGTCGTGTTGTTCAATTAGCAAAACCTTGCAACTGTCAAAAGGACCTCCTTTCTTTTTATGTCTTTTTGTGTGGTATTGCCTTTACATGCTGCCTTTCTTGACAACGTGCTGCCTTTCTTGTGTTGATGTATTGCCTTTGTCACATTGTTTGACATTCAGACAATCAGGGCCCCATTTCACAAAACTTGTCATCAGTGACAAATTACAGTTGTTGTTATAAGCTACTGAAATCCTTGCTTCTGATTGGTTATCAGCAGATTTATCACTGATTTTTGTCATTTGTCATTGAAAGAAGGCTTTGTGAAACGGGTCCCAGGTCTCTTCATGCCAGTCTACTTGCACAGTGGGTCAAACCAAGTGCCAAGAAACACACCATGGGCTTCTGGAAGGCATCCTCAACAGCAAGCCATGTACATTAGCAAGATATTGGCATCATATATGGAATGAAACCTGTGTTGAGCAACCATGTGTAATGAAATATGACCTGTCTATAAAGACCATTACTCTTGTTTCCCTTGAGAAGTATTGCACAGGTTTGACTGTATCACACTTCTTGAGATGGCAGACTCTTTATCTTCCCATCCTCCATCTTTCTTCCCCTCTAATTTGAGTTCAATCCTCATCACATCATCACGCTATGAGGAGGAAATCTCTTTCCACCAGATGTTCTATCAGCTCATCATCAGCCATGACAGACTGGACGCTGCTCTCCTTCTTGTCCCAGACGACAACCACCTCCTCCTCGTCATCCCTGCCGTTACTCTGCCTGTTGTCATGGCTACCCGAGGGTGTGGTCGGGCCCTGAGACGTGGTCCGAGGTCTGGCGGTGGTGGATGGCTGCTGCATGCTGCATAGCGTGTTGAAGAAAGGCATGAGCTCTTCCACTGAGCGGATGTGATGCATGGCCAACAGAGGGCGCCCTTGGCTAGTCCTCTGCATGATGGTGTGGTTCAGACTCGGGTCCTGAAAAAAATTGAAAGAAAAAATGTTTAATAATAATAATAGCTCACATTTATAATGCACCCAATACTTTGTTTCTAGGCGCAGTACATATTATTACCCCTGTCATCGGATTCAGGCTTACCCACACACGATGTATGCACATTCTCCACTCCCTGGGGAGTATTACAGCCAGTCGGCATTTACAAGCGCCACTAGCTCATCAATGTTGGGACTGCTACACAGTAAGTCCATAAAAGGTGAATACATGTACATGTATATACATTGTTTTGTTACTCTCTGTAACAGGTTAAGGGATATCTTACATTTATGACATGAATATTTTGACACAAAAGTTTATCTTATGGATCATTATATAATTATCTTGAATGAAGTTGGTTGAAATCTCTTTAAGAATATTCAATGGTGAGCCGATGTATCAATATAGTTAAGTCAAGCATGTATACTCTCATAATAGTTTTATTTATGTTCATATTTCCAGTTAAATTTGTAATATGTCCTTTTCCAACTGGTTTGAAATTTGACATTATCATCACTATTCACAGCAAAATTGTACATATCATCTCTAGATTAAATCAAATGCTCAGAGTTATAATACGCTATTATCCTTACATATTATTTATGAAACAATCTTCATCTTGTACAGAATACATGCAAGTCAGAAATTCTGAGCATTATACATTGAAGCACCACAATACATTGTTATGTTATCAAAGTTGAGTGAATAATTTTTACCTGTTTCTTCTTGGCTCTAAGCAGCTTGGTGACCCTGGCAATATGAGGAACAAATCTGGTCTGAGAATCACCCTCGTTGCTCTCACCAACAAATGCCCACTTGTAACTGCATGTAGAAAAAATTATGATAACATAACAAAAAATAACAAAATGGCATATGAAGGTAATTATCATCATGTTGCCTGAGAAGGGCACCAAAATCAAATTTCTTGACTCTATAACCGTTCAAACCACCAGAAAACAGAGTCCAGCCCGACAGAATTTGGAAAGAAAAATCTTTTTCTTGTGGTCTGTTTTAGGTCTGGTGTCTGGCTTGTTAGTATGCTGGGGTATAGGTTTCGATTACTGAACAATTATTATCATTGTTTTCAAATTTGTATGATACACAGACTAATAAAATGTAGTTAAACTTAAATACCTTTTTCTCACAGTGTTTATCTGTTGTATGTCATTATTCCACAAAGTAGGGTTGTTACATCAATGAACACATTATCAAAGTAGCAATTCAAGATAATCGCTTTTAGACTATATCAATATTTTCTTTGTATGTTTCTAAACATCCCTGATGAGCATAGAACTTACACTTGGAACTGAGGGAGTGATTCCGACGGCAAGCAGAGTGCGAGGTCAAGGAACTTTGAAGCAGCGAGGTAGAGATTAAGGAATGTCTTCAATGCGTTGCCACCATTAGAACCGAGCTGGAAGAAACTGACCAGTGCTGACCGTTTGGAACCGTCCTGGGCGCTCTTAACTAACTGCTCCTCCATGTGAAGGAATACTTGAACCTAACAAGATCAAAACAGATTATAACACTCATGAGGAGGGTGACAAATGCAATGTCTAACATCAAACCAATATTCAATGTCTATGCCATGGACTAGAAATAGCCTGGCCCTGTGTTACAGCATTATTTTCTCTTACAAAATTTCTCCCATGAAGCTTATTAACATTACAGAAACACACAACAACAAAAAATCTGTCTCAATTTTACGACTCCAGTGCATGGAGAGAATAGGACATCATGATGACAGTGGGTTTACATGTAGTACATCTTCAAATTGATTAACCGCTATTAAGATTTGTATCTTCTTATATATCGTCTTTTTTTCTTCATTTCTCACTTTTTTGACATTTCTTGTTGGTTGCTCTGTTTTCTATAACACATTGCAACTGATTCTGAACTTTGTTACATTTGGTATTTCAAAAATACCTTGAACATGTACATGGTAGCCCCTTGGGAAGTTTATCTCATGGAAATAGTGCTTTATAGATAATCATGATAATTAAATCTACTCTAAACCGACAAGTTTCCACTGCAATTGTTTGAAAAATTCATGAAACCGGGGTGGAGGGGGTGGGGGTGGGGGGGGGGGGGGTGTTTCACAGAACTTGTCACCGGTGACAAATGACAGTTGTTGTTATAAGCTAGTGAAATCCTTGCTTCTGATTAGTTATCAGCAGAGTTGTCATTAATTTTTCTTAGTTGTCATTGAAAAAAGGCTTTGTGAAACACCCCCTGATCTATTACAAGGATACTTACCATCTCAGTGATCATTGTGGGCCAGAGACCTGTCAGGTGATGAGGCGACACCCGAAGCAGGAGAACTCGGAAGAACATAAACACCTGCAGAATGACAAGAAACAGATGATGATGAAATATATCTCAAATCATTAATACATGCTGTCTTGAGGCTAGATATACATTTATAAATGGCAGCTCTCTGTAGTCACAATTATGTCTTTAATATTCAAACAGGGAATAGGTGCCGTTGAGCAATACATTTGCAAGCTGACATATGCATAGATAAGAACAAAATAATGAAGACTTTTATGATGGAAAATGTCTCAACAGAAGGGATACCACGCTTGAATATGTGATTGAGAAGAAAAGGGTTAAGAAGAGGTTGAAGAAATGGAAGGAATAAAAGTATTTTAGTAAAAAGTATATTTTAGTAAACAATAAAATATTTTAGGATTACAAAATATGGGGAAGGGATAAATGAAGAGAACAAATACAAAATTAAAACAGAGAGAAAGGAGAAGGCGGGAAAGGGAAATTAGAGCAAGAAGAAAACAGGGATAAAAAATATAACTTAAAATTCAATTGCAGAAAAGAAAAAAATGGAATCTAACCTGTTCATGAACGACAGGGCTCTGACTAAGTCTCAGACTCTCAGCCAGTCTTTCCTGTATATCTGGTAAGGAGCGTACATACTGATCCCTCTCACTGCAGAACACTACAAAGCTAAGCCTCTTCAAGAGCTGAGCTCTCTGCTCCATCTCCTGCTCCTTGCTTGCAAAGATACTCAGGGATGTGTTCTGTAAGGCTGCTACTCGAGCTGTTAAGCAACAGGAAAAATGTACAATGCATCATGTTAACTAAAGTCTTACATTATTATACCATCAGTTATTAGTTTGTTACAATCCATAGTCCTTTGTAAGCACATTCTTGAACTACCTTGTTGCCACTCATGTACAGTGTTGCTTCTTCTCTTGGACATGTCAGTAATTCCTTGTACTTAATTACAATATTTGTCTACGTAAATGTTAACATATTCATAAATTTGATAGAGTAAAAGTAATTTTCATATCTTTTCAGTTGAGGATGACAAAAAACAAATTCAGTTTTATGAATTGTACAGCTAAAGTAAAATAAACATGTAAAATTAACTAAAGCAATAGAGTGAAACATTTTTTTAAATACTTCAACATACAACACAATAAATAAATATGTAGTGAATACAACACATTAGAGATTTCTGTATTGATGTTGAAGGGGGGGGGGAGGAGAGATGGAATAAGATGGACAATTACTACTTACTCATGAGATCTTTGAAAGTTGTTCTGTCATGTGTCATGAGATTATCAATGATACATCTCCACCTGGAATATGATAAAGAGACATTATATAACCTTTTGAAGCAACATCATCGACATTCACTTGTCAAAACAAAAAAATATGTACTTGACTACCATCACTGCCATCATCATCAACATCAAGTCTTTAGCTAATAAAAACAAAACCAGAATTGCCATCATCATTATCATGTTCATCAATATCAGATGATCATAATTATCATTATAATAACAATAATAATACTCAGTTTTTATGTAGCGCTTATTACAATTACTAAGCGCTTCCAAACTTGGAGATTATTACCCTGGCTTTAGCTGTGCTGCCATCGCGGCACTCTAGCATTTCAAAGAATTAATTCCTGCCAGGTACCCATTTACATCACCTGGGTTGAGTGTGGCAAATGTAGATCAATGTCTTGCACATTTTTCTTCTTTTTTCTTTTTTCTTAATTTCTTTCCACTTTTTATTCAGATATTTTCTGAACAAAATCTTTATATGTGACTCTCTATTCCCCTACATTCTCCTAAAAACAGCGCCATGTACCCCCCCCCCCCCCCCCCCTTCCCGGCTGCTATCGCCTCAAGCTTCTTAGCTTATGATAGTTGGCCTCTGCATTTATCTTGATTATTTTTACTTACCTCCATACTTTCAAGCTTTCAATTATGTACTTTATTTTGTGTGTATTAAGTTGTCACTCTTGATGTAAATCAATTATATTATATACTATTATTGTTATTTGAATGTTTTGTATTTGATTTATCAATAAATGCAGAAACATCTGCTAAAAAAAAAAAAAAAAAAAAATTACCATATTAATCACATTATAAAGAGGTTCGTGATCAGCAGCAGCAATATCATTATCATCATCTCCCTTATCAGTATCATAATACTACTACGATTTTAAGGATAATAATGACATCAAACACAGTCACATTTGCACTTTTAACATCACCTCATCCTACATGTATGTTTAAAATTAAAATAAAAAAAACTATAGTCAGTTAATGACTACAATTGAAAGTTAAATACAATTTTGAATGCAAGTCTCACCCTCCTATACAAGATGTGTCCATCTGAAAGAATGAAGCATCTACAAGCAGATCAAAGGCATCCTTCTTCCAAGCTTTCCTGGTATACTGGTAGTCACTCAGACTTGAGACCAGTGATGTGCAGGCACGGAAACTGGGCATGTTTAGGGCACTATCAGATAGAATGAGAAGTTTGAAAGTGTGTTGTACGTTAAGTTTGACCATCCAATGATTGGCTTTTAGTTATAAATGATATTCATTGTTACGGATAAAGACATTTCTATTTCATGGATATCAATTGGTTTAACCGAATTGGCTTGAAAAGAGACACAATCATGTAGCCCCATAGGTGAAGTACAACCTAAAACAGATCAGGTGACAGAGCCTGAAATCTGGCAACCCTGCAATGACTGCAACTTCAGTAATCTTGGGTTTGTTACTCCACAGATTGAATTGACAACGGACGGAAGCACAAAAGAAGTACAAAATTTCATGGACAGCAAAATTACCTCGAAAACAAACAAGTGAACATTAAGTTCTGCAATGTGTTTAAAAGTATTTATATTTTTTTCAACAACCAGAAACACTTACCACAATCAATTTGCTTGAACATTTTCACTCTTTGTTTTCAATATTCAAAATACATTCATCCACAATTCAAACACAGGATACATAAAGAAAAAAAAGTTAGAATATAGCTGTAAAGCATTTTATATCTAGTTACTTGGTAGATGGACTTACCTATGGTTCTTGAGGTACGGTGTAACATTGTGCATAATGGATGTAAGGAGTGGTACCACTTTGTCTTTCTCATCACTGCCATACACCATGTCCAACAGAGGAGCCATCAACTATTAAAGAGAAACATCATTGACTAGCCATGAATGTTTTAGTCACAGATCCTCTATTTCTTCTTTCCAATTAAACACTTTCCTGGGCCCCATTGCACAATACTTACCATTGATGGTAACTTTGCCATCAATGATAACTACCATGGAAACCTTGATTTTGATTGGCTGTTGAGCCCTGTTACCATGGTAGTTGCCATTGATGGCAAAGTTACCATCAATGCAGAGATTTATGCAACAGGCCCTGATGTCTAATTTATAGATGTCTCTTCTTTGAGCCTAGTATCATCAAATCTATTATGATAATATCACAAAACAAGGCCAAAGGACAAAAAATTCAGCAGATTAATTCTTATACGGATACTGACTGAAGGAAAGTGTTGTGTAACTTTTACAGGGTGATATTATTACGTACATGTTGAAACCTTTGGTCTTTGAACTATGTGACCTGAGCATTTACCCTCGCTTACCTAGTCCCTCAGATAGGCCTAAAACAGTAAGTCCCCTGGAGCTTTCTTTCAAGCACATACATGTTTGTTCACATGCTTTCTTACCATCTAGATAACATATGAAATCATTTTCATGAACTTACCTCTGCAAGCAGAGTGAGTGCTTGCACGCTGTACTGTGAATAGGAGTGCTGTGCAGGCGGGGTGCTGAGGGGAGGGGAGGTCAATGGACTATTGCCATTATTGACAGCGCCCTCTGTGGGTGACTCTGGGCCAGCTGCTGAATCTGAGACTGAACAAGAAAGGAGACAGAGCAATGTTTAAAACCCAATGATCTGATATATGAGCTGGTTTATAGTGGATTGTACAAGACACGTTCCAGCAACAAATGATTCATGGTCAATTTTAAAAAAGTAAACATGGACCTAACACTTACCTCGCCCAAACCACAATCCCAAGCCTACCCTCACAAACCTAATCACATCATTATCCTTAACCATGTAACTCTGATGAATTAAAGCCCTTAGTCTTGTCATTGGTGCAAATATCAGACCAATGATCAGTGATGCTCATAATTATACATAAGGTATTCTATAATGACTGTGACCAAGGATGATTGTAGATCTTTCAAGAAAGAATGAATGCCAAATATGTTTGCCTTTCTTCAACATTCTAATTTGTGTGAGCATATCAAACACATAAAACTGTCGACAAAGGAAAACTGTGTTAACTTGGCTTCAAATTTCTTCTGCCAACATAATTATTGAGAAAAGGTCTGTTGACAACAGCACCAACACATTAAAAAACTAGATGGATCTTCGACTGCACACAGTACAAAAATGATGCCTCCGCCATACAGCCATTTTAGAAACCGAAACAGAAGCAATTTTTATAATTCAAGTTTGATTGTAATCCATTAACAGGTTCTCAGAATATCGTGATTACAAGCTATTTTTCATAAACATGTATGAACCTTTGACTTTGACCTCATTACCCTAAAATATAATCAGTTCATTGGCTCTGCAAGATACATACAGGCATAACAAGAATTTGAGTCCCCTTACCATCAGCATCCGATTCTGAGATTTGAGAAGCATTGATTTTGACAGAGACGTTTCTCCTAAGCCATGTGGTCTGTTCCAGCGAGGATCCTGCGATGGTGTTTGCTGCCTCCATCAGACGCTGACTGATCTCCTGTAGGTCTCTCTGATCCTTACGCTCATCAAACGGGAGCAGCTTATGAACAATCACATTCAAGATCCTGAACAGAAGATATTCATTTTCATTCTTCATCAGATCCAGTTTTAACCAAATTTAAATATAATCATTTCAGTAATCAACCCACGTGATGTAAATGGGTACCTGGCAGGACTTAATGCCTTGAAATGCTAGAGCGCCGTAATGGCAGCACAGCTAAAGCCGGGGTAATAGTAAATTTGGTGCCTTGAGCATCCCTTGGGGTGAATATGTGCGCATTATAAATGTTTTTATTATTATTATTATTATCAACTGCATCAATTATTTTGTGGGAAATACACACTTAACTCACACACGTCACCTACACACACACACTTAAGAAAAAAAAAAGATATTTGAAAGATGTAATAAATCCATCAAAATGATTTTTTTTGACAGCAGAAAGAGAACAAAGAAACAAGACCTGCAGGTGTCCGAGATTAGAACTTCAGGTATCCAGAAGACATATTGGAGACTCCCAACTCAATCAAGTACCAGCTGGACATTCCCAAAGACAATGTGCCGACTACCACATTAGACTCACATGGATATGACAGTTGACAAAGCTTTACAGGCCCGGGAGGTGTTTCACAAAGACTAAGATCAACTTTAAGTTAGACTCAAAGATGGCAGGCAATATGCCCCTAGTTGCTCTCACCATTGGTCTCTCAACTATGATCTTTAGATAATATTTTTTCCATCAGTAATGCATACATGTCAACATTTGAAAATCAGAAATCTGTACATCATGGGCGCGAAGCGCACATCACGAGCGCGAAGCGCGAAGTCCTTTTAGCCGGGGTCCAGGGCCCGCTTTAGGGCCCTGGAAGCTCTGGGTTTCCAGATGCTCTCTGGTGCAATCTGAGCCTATTTTAGGGACCATTTCCCCTAAAATTCAACCCAAGTTTATGGGTAATTTTTGTGTCATACCAAACAAAAAAGTGATTGAAGTGAATTCCACATTTTAATTTATCCTTGGCAGAGGCAGAGCAGATAATAGACATAGATTTAATTAGCCACTCATGCAGAGTGATGCATTTAAGTCTAGTTACTTTTTAAATAATTATACATGACATAGATCTATGCATAAAATGAGACTGGCAATAATGGTATTCAACTTTCCAGACAACAGTCAACAATCCAAAATTATTGTAACTCATTGAGATACATGTAAATGAGGTTGTCAAAATCAATGTCAGCAGAACAATTAAATTAAGACTCCACCACTGATCTTTAGATCTTGCCGACAATAAATGCAGTATACATTATCAGAGATGCCAACCCTATATGATGGCTGTCAGTAACATTTACCATATTTGTCCGTAACAAATGGGGGTCTTTCCGGAACGCAAGACGCCGCAGCATAATTTTCGCGCAAAACTTACACAAACACCCAATCACTCTTACTGCATTTCGAACCTACCATTTTTAAGTCCAAAATAAAGATGTGCATAAAAACGTTTTTAAAAATCTGTTTCCAGTCAAAGGATCTCCTCCTTGGGTACTCGCTCTTTTGAGTGAATCCATGATAATATTCAGGAAGAAAACACCTCGTTCAAGCGTCGAATGGCAAATTCGAATCCACAGTCAAACGGCAGAACTCGTATCCTACACACGCACACGTACACTCACGTTCACCAGTACCACAGACACTCCAGCCCAGGCCGCTAGGCCCGGCGTTCATGAACAACAACACACCGTATATCGCACTTGCAATGTGCCCACTGAATCACCGAAGTCTTCGCTACTATACAGTACACGCCGAAAATCTCCGCAACACGATTACACGATATATTTTTCGGATTACACGGTTTACACGATTCACCTGAATCGTGTAACTGTGTAATCGTGTAGATTTACACGCTTGAAAATGTCGCTCTGAATCGTGTAATCGTGTAAATAATTAAGTGCGTTGGTGGGATGATTCGACCAGATGTAACAATCGTGTAACTGTGTAATCGTGTAAATTTACACGATTGAAGAATGTCGCTCTGAATCGTGTAATCGTGTAAATAGCTAAGTGCATTGGTGAAATGATTCGACCAGATGCAACAAACGTGTAACCGTGTAATCGTGTAAATAGTTATAATGGTTATAAGGGCATTGGTAGGATGATTCGACCAGCTGCAACAATCGTTTAATTGTGTCTTGTTTACATCGATTGCTTTCTACACCACTTATCTCAGTATTCATCAGGTAATTACTGTACTTTATATTCGTGTATAAACCTCATCACTTTCTAGTAACCCGTATCGTATACTGATCCGTGAGACTATATAGGTAGTGAAACGTCAGAAAGAGGAAGACATGATAGATGAAATAGTTAAGGAAAAAAGACGGCTACGAGGAGAAGGAAACATTTTAAAGGGAAATGAGGCTTGAAAGGGCATGATAAAGATAAGAAGGAGAAAAGCTATGCAAGAGAAAAATAGGGGAGGACGCCAGAAAGCAAAAAAAGGTGTCCGAAAAAAAGAGATAATGAAATAGAGTTATAGAAATATAGAAGGGCGAAACAAAGTGAAAAAATAGACATGAGAAGTAGAAAGGCTGTGAAAATGAGAGGAAAGGTAAACAAAATAAGGTGAGAGTGAAACATAATGACAGCAAGAGGGAGTAAGATAAAAGGGCAGTGGATGAAAGTGAGAGCGAGAGAGAGAGAGTGTGAGAGAGAGATAGAGAGAGATATCTAAATAGGAAGAACAAAATTGATAAAGCGATGGGGATTTAATCCAAGTAGAGAGAAAATCTATTTATCTTTATCTCTCTACTCTGTTAATAATTTGTCATTGTAGTTGACTGTTTTTCAGGAAGCTGTTTGAGGGCTTATTATAGTATTTTTTCTTCACCGTTGCATTATAGTATCATTGTCATTATTGTTATTGTTACTATTTTTCTACTTCTTATTAGTGGTATTATCATCATAATTATAATTATAATATTTTCTTTGTATGTCCACACAAACACTCTATTTTACTCTTTTTTTTTATATACTGTACATATCTCACTTTTCTCCCCCCCCCCACTCTCTCTCTCTCTCTCTCTATATATATATATATATATATTTCTTACCCTCCAAATCTCTCTTTACTCTCTCAATCACCTAATGATGACCTAAAAAATATGACCCCCAACGGAACGAAATGTCGATCGGTCAAATTTTCAAATTTCGGGACCAAAAAAAAAAAATGTCCTCTTACCTCCCACCCACCCCCCCCCCCTCCCCCCCCCCCCCCCCCCCCCCCGCTTATTCAGCGGCTCGTTGTGAATTTTTTTGGCCAGATTTCAAAATGTTAACCCCCCCCCCTTGAAAAAAATCCTGCGTACGCCACTGACACGGGGCAATTAAAACACACCCATGGGGCAATTGTAATCACATACAATTGCATCAACAAATCATATCCCTCAGAAATACATATATACATGTATATTGCTCTTTGTTTATTAAAGGTGACGATAGCTGGACAGATTTTCAACAATATTATAGAACCCAATAGAATATTTTTAATAAAAACTATGAAAAAGGCTTGACTCATTGCCTATATATTTTCCTAGTTAAGTGGGGAAAATCATACTAGTTCTTACGTTGTTACATTTGCCCCCGAGGAGGGCGGCCATTTTTGTTTATATTTTTTTTCTTCTTAGCATTAGAATTCCTCCATGAAACTTTCGCCAAATACAGGCCTAACATCTTGGGGTTTTTTGGACCTAAATACAAAATGAAAATCAAGCTCTTATTGGTCTAGATTTTTTCTTAAAGGTAATTCAAGATTTTACTTCCGATGTTTTTGGCTGTAAAAAGTTCCTCGATGTATTGACCTGCCCATGGACCTGCCTAAATACCCTTAGGACAGATGTGGGGCAACGAAATATGTATGGTCTGTGTAGAGCGTGTTCCTAATATAGGGATGCATGGAGCCTCCGTTACCTAGCTTTGCAACGTGTTACTTTTGTCCCCGGTTTCAACATACATGTAGGATCATCCCTGAACAATAGGTGTTATATGTAAGGATCTACTCTTTGTCCCCGGCGAGGATCAATATCAGGCCACATTCAGATTAAGCTTCGTTTGTATGTGACAGGAAGTGTGCTATTAGGGACTTTTAGATTTGCGTGGACTGATACGTGGTACTTCCATTCACGGCAGTGCTTTAAAAGGACGTCGATCGTAGCATAGACCTATTGTCTTCGTGCGAATCTAAAAGTCCCTAGTATAAGCCTTGACCCGGCGTAGTTCTTCATACATGTAGCTGAATGCAATGTTGTAAAAGTAACACTCCAAAATTGTAAATCCAAAATAACACTGATCATGACATAAAAGGGATAGGGCACTTTTTACAAAGTTAAAGTGGCACTCTTTCTTTGTAACCAGGGGCATTTTAGGGGTAATTGGAAAAAGTTCAAGGGGGGGGGGGGGGGCACTGTACCGCTAGCTAAACTTGACACAAAGACAGTTGGCAATTCACTAACTATATATTTATTCACGGTGATTATATGATTATTAAAGGTGACGATCTGGACAGATTTTCAACAATTAAACATCATTTTAGAGAACCCCAATAAGATAATTTTAATAAAAACTATGACAAATGCTTGACACATTGCCATTATATTTAGTTCCAGTTAATTGTGGGGAAAATTATACTAGTTCCTACGTTGTTACATTTGCACCCGAGGTGGGCGGCCTTATTTGTTTTTATCTTTTTTTTAGCATTTGAAATCGTCCTTGAAACTTTCGCCAAATACAGGCCTAACATCAGATCTTGGGGATTTTTGGACCTAAATAAAAATGAAAACCAAGCTCATAATTGTCCAGAATTTTGTTTGAAGGTAATTAAATTCAATTCAAGGTTTTATTTCGAAAAACATAGAGTAGGATGCACATGCTGTAGCTCAGTGAAAGCTGAAATGTATATGTTTACAAGTATTGAGGATACATATAAATAGGAAAGAATATCTATTCATGAAACATATCAACATAATCGTACAAAACCATGACAGATAAAATAATGGTCTGGTTAAAAAGACAACTGCTCAAATATACAAATAAAAAAGATTGGGTTTTTAAAGAAAAACTTAAAACAATCAGCGATGATTAAGAAGATCAATACAATTTGGTATTGCACTTTGTTTAAAACGAGAGGTTCTGCATTTATATTGACTATACTTGTGTTTATTTCGTAATGACATGCCAACGATTTATCGTTCAGGAATCCAGGAATTTTTCACGCCTTATTTGTAATCGTTCAAGCTGGCATCGTTTTAAGGCGTCTTCATAATTTATAGAACTTTTCCCTAGGATGATTTTACATATCCTTTTCTGAGTTGACATAGGCCTAGATTTTGGTCTCTCACAATTTTCAAAAATGTTATGCAATAGTCTAACAAGATAGTGAGATGTTGATAAACCAGGTCTATTGCCATATTGGTGAGGGTCAATGTACTTATATATGTCTTCCAGAAGCCACTTGGCTATAAAAGATTCGGCCATTTTTGAGATACGACTATATAGTTAACGCTATGGGGCGTAGTTGTTCAGTTGTTGGTGATTGAGGTTTTGGGATTGGAATAAGTTGACTTCTTTTCCACTGCCATGCTATGCCCTGATGAAAAGATGCATTTTAGATATCTGCTACAGGCTTAATTCATATGCAAATTCACGAACTTAATACGAGGTGGAAGATCTTCTTTCAATCCTGCTTTGTTACTTTTTATCTTTTGGAGCATGTTGAAAACCTCATATTGCTGGACCTCTGGTATATTGATTGTGAAGGTAAGAATGCAGGTACATGTATAAACCTGCTCGTGTCCAGGGGTCTGAGGTCTTTTGTTTTATTGATATAAACAGCTTGTTAATAGCTTCTGCTGTTTTTTCATAACATTTAGGGTCATTTATCTGCAATACCTTGTTTTTTCATGACTGGTTAATCTAAATTTCTTTTACTTATTATCTTGATCTGTTTTTAC
>JAVYIG010015570.1:0-35296 GCA_035222895.1 Strongylocentrotus droebachiensis | reverse complement strand
TCGCTCTTAATTTTTTCATGCTGATTTTTTTTTAGGATATGGCAAAAAAGTATGCAGTTTCAGAATATGACAAAATCGGCAATTTTTATATCGATTTTTCATCATTTTTGGCCAAAACTCCCCCTTAAATGAGCCAATCTGTTTGAAGGCAATAACACTACATTTACACATACATATAAGCATAACACAAAGAGTAAATTCTAACTATTCCCTAAAGTATACTGCTCATAATTTCAAAACCCTTAAAATGTATCACGATGTCATCTTACCACAATATTGGTACAGTCGTTATGTACATTTTGTGTGAAAATCTGAAATATTCATCACTGCATGCATGGCTGGATGAGCACAGATTAAAGACAAAATGGCCCGATTCAAAGTCACAAGACATTGTGCGTGCCTGTACATTGTTATGAAACAGCACCTGACTGAATGCATTGATTATGGTTTATGAAACAATGCTGTTTGATATTCCATTCATTTTATTTTTAAATGGCACAGGTGGTTAAATGCACTATTTTTAATTTCAAAACAGTGCATTTTTTGTTGTTATAAACTGCAATGAGAATATTACTTTTGCGAATTTTTAAATATGAAAATACAAATTCTTTAATGTGTGCTTACTCAACCATGGATTAATGATAACCTTTTGTTGTTACACAATGGTTTCCTTACTACCGTAGAAATATTTTTGCAAGACGAAATCTTGAAACGATTCTAGGGTATGGAATTATGAGAAATTGTGTAGGAGCGTAGTTACTTTATGTGACAATCAACCCTCATTTATTTTTCTCAAAGTGGGCTTTTTTTCAATTAAAAAAAAAAGAGCCCCCTTCAGGTTTCTCATGGGGGTTGTTTTCATGGTGATGGGGGCTACTTTTTGGAATGAAATTTGGTTTCTTAATTTCAGCCCGGCTGTATCGTATAGATACAGCATTCATAGAATAGTATATTTCAGTTAATGATTCCATCCACTTAATTACTCAAATTATGTCGTGTATAAATATATGTCAT
Source organism: Strongylocentrotus droebachiensis (assembly GCA_035222895.1). Lineage (NCBI taxonomy): Eukaryota > Metazoa > Echinodermata > Echinoidea > Camarodonta > Strongylocentrotidae > Strongylocentrotus > Strongylocentrotus droebachiensis. The sequence goes on along the minus strand of JAVYIG010015570.1, from coordinate 34,282 downwards.
GTAGTCACTATGTCTCAATAATAATTATAGCATAACTTTGTAAAATTATGAATTTGTTGACATATATTAATTGGTATACGACCATTTATTCATGTAATCTTTAAACCATGATTAAATTAAAAATCGTGTGTCCATTCTGTGTCAACTTCGGGACAGTGTCATGCGGTCATAATGAAAGTATATACACTTCTGTTTGTTTTTGTTTTTTAACGTATCGGTTGCCCACCCTTTTCTTCTTCTTTTCTCTCTGTCTCTCTCTCTTACTCTCGCTCTCTCTCTCTCTCTCTCTGCCTCCTTCCCTCTCTACTCCCACTCTTTCTCTCTCTTGCCTCCTTCCCTCTCTATTCCCCCTCTCTCTCTCCCTCTATTTGCCTCCTTCCCTCTATATTTCCCCCTCTCTCTCTCTCTCTCTTTGCCTCCTTCCCTCTCTGTTCCCATCTCTCTCTCTCTGTGTCTTTGCATCCTTCCCTCCCCCTCTCTCTCTCTCTCTTTGCCCCCTTCCCTCTGTGTTCCCATCTCTCTCTCTGCCTCCTCCCCTCCCTCTCTATTTGCCTCCTTCCCTCTCCCTTTGCCTCCTTCCCTCTCTATTCCCCTCTCTCTCTCTCTCTCTCTCTCTCTCTCTCTTTGCCTGTTCCCTCTCTATTCCCCTTTCTCTCTCTCTCTCTCTCTCTCTCTCTCTCTCTCTCTTTGCCTGTTCCCTCTCTATTCCCCTTTCTCTCCCCATCATTGGCTCTTTCTTAATTCGTTTTCTGATATTACTATTGGAAGCAAATTGACCATATTTGCAAACCTCGACATTTAAAGGTAACGAGGGGGGAAATGAGAATTATTTGGAGGTTCACGCACACCTAAAACCAAAGAGAAAAGCAGACAACAAAATAAAAATGGTAAAGTTGAACGAAAAGGGGGGAAGTGAAAGAAAGTGAGATATTAACAAAAGTGAAAACTAGCGAATAACTATGACGGCGTATTTTAATAGCAGTGATTACAATGCAAAAGTTAATTGTTCTGTATATAATTGCCGTTTACATGTATTTACAATTGTTTATATTTGTACAAGAAGCCATTTGAAATGACTTTAAAATTGGACCAGGATCCTTATCATTTACAAAATGTACATAATCTACAAAGGTCGATTCAATTATTTGTGGATTCTGCTCACAGGGATGTATATTTTCATATTTTGCTTTCTACATTGTATAATTATACCAAACTGTTTATTTACATGAAACCCTAACTCGTAGAACTAAAGGCCTATGCTCCACATTCTAAATGCAATAAACTTAAAGCCATACTCTACTTGAAGGACTACCGCAAATTCCCCTCTAGCGCCATCTCGGGTCGGCTGTAGCAATATGTTCCCGCGTAACTGCTGTTGGTTCTCGCATCGTGTCCTGGGTGGCCATGAGATAGCGGTGTGCAATACACAGTACACTAGAGCAGAAAGTTCAGTATCTCTTTAAGCAGAGTTAGCAGACCGAGTAATTTATATTTAAAGTGTCGTGAAACAGTATACAATGTGAATATAGGTTGAAATATGATATATCACTATTTACAACAATCGTTTTACAAAATTCTGGACAGATATATGTTACAACCACAATTAAGGGGTTAAGGCAGAAAATACAGTGCTAACGTTCAATATTATGATATAACAACCATCAGTTTTTATTTCTGATGTAGTCTTAATGAAAAACGCTCGTCTACTATTTTCATAATACTTAAACAAATAAGACGACTGATAAATTAGTACATGTATTTTCAAAGAATTGTCAACGTAAGTAGTACTGTTGATTGTCATCAATCACCAGAATATGTTATATTGGAAAATAGCAATTTATTATTGTCATGATCACAGATAGTTTGTGAGTAATATCAAGAAACTCTAGTACTCTAAAAAGGGAAGGAATGTATATTAGAATAACCTAATATAAAAGGACATAAAATGGAATGTAACAAAAATGGCAGGGTACAACGCGCAAATGCATATGCATATTCAATATTTGGCATTTTGGCATTTTGGCATACTGTTTTCTTGCATAAAAAGGCTTTTGTATTAATGTGCCTATCTCCAAAATTCCTTAGAACAAGAACATCGCAAAGACTTAAGAGGAAACAAGTTACACTGCAATTTCACTGCCCTACCCCCATACGAATCATGTTTGTACGACGTAATACATCATGCTAGTGTTCGCACATTTCAATAGGTGCCGAACAAGCCTGTCTAATTCACCTTCGGTTGATTTAACGAAAATCTTTGCGATTGCTTCTTTAAGAAAGAAATTGTAAACAACACAATATACTCGATAAAAACCTAAACATAGTGGAATGTTTTGCAAGTATAATGGCATAATAATAAGAGAAAAGCTACCGTGCCTAGGTGTAATTTAGATTCTAAATGATTAAAGGTAAAGACCAGTATTGGAAACGCCCCAATTTCAAAAAAATGAAATGGAAGCTCTCATTACCAATCATGTGAAAGAATATGTTTTGACTAATACATGATGATAAAAAAATTGCCGGGAAACCGCCTACTAATTCATATATTTGGTAAATTTGTTTCTCTCATGGTCTGTGAGAGATATAGGATAGTCCCATATACATCTTTCTGTGTATAGTGCTTGTAACTTTACGAAGAATGGGCCAAATTTCTTATCATTTTGATGATTCCAGAACCTTGCAGATGCTAGATGCTAGATGATCAACCTTTTCTGATTGATTCCACAACGTTTCTTTCACAATGCAATCGCATGACCATAACTGGTCTTTACCTTTAATAGAGTGGAAAGATCAGATTTAAAAATGATCTTTCTTTTGATAAATTCAACTAATCCGGAAAGTTATCTCATGCTTTAAGACCCTGGTTATTAATGGCCATGTAATAAATTGATTTGCAATATGTCATCGTAGTCATGTTTCTCTATATGACTAGTGAAGATTACAAACACTGGCCTTCGTTCACCAAATTGTGTAAACATGCAATGTTAAGGAATGCTTATTCAGACGAATTTATGCTATATATGTTACGTATGTTCAGTGCAGTGCTTTCAAGATCTTCAAAGATATTTCCTGAAACCTTAAAATTATAAGCCTGTCTTGGCTAGAGACTCTACGAAACGGGCCCTACTCTCATTCAGATTCAATCCTCGATGGTATGAATGGTCGCAATACTTCCTATAGTCTCAAATCTTTCAGCCAGTGCTTCATAAATACAACCCGACCTCGCATACATGCGTTTTTGTTTGTGCATTCATAATGCCCATGCTCTCTTCAAGACTTTTTTTTTCAAATACACCAACTCCCACAATCATATTTATTGCTTTAAAGATGCAAGTCCTGACCAAAGAAACAAATGCTCATCATTCTTTTTAAAGCTCCATCGCCGCTTCAGTAGACGGCAAGTGCCGGCGTTGTCTCGTCGATCGATGCTACTCGGCTACTCTTTGGAACCGAGTAATACCCATCATCGCTATCACTCGGCGACCTCCGCTCATTTCCGACATCCACGAGCAGCGCCGTTTCAACACCGGCATTTTCCGGTGCACTATTGTTATTCCAAACGGACGAAAACGCAGGCTCGCTCGTCAACTTGTCGGCGGGGCTGCTCGGTTTGCGCACGGACTTCTTCAAAACGGTCGGAGAGCGCATCGGTAGGTAACTTGTTAGCGTTGTTGTGTAGGTGCCATCGATGTGGTTTTGTTTTACTTTCTCGCCGCTTGGTGGCGGTATAGCGATATCGTCCTTATTGTCGCCATATCGGAGATCGGAATCCGGAGCGCCGCTAGAGGGCGGTGTGCATTGTTTGTTGGCAGGAAGGGTTGGTTGGGCGTAAGGGTGCATGTAGGGGTTCATGGATCCCAGTTCTAATCCGTCGTATACCTGAAAATTAAATTTAAAAAAAAAGGTAAATCTATATTCACAAAAAAACGCTGTTGAACATTCAATAAATTATTCCCCCCCCCCCCCCAGATTAACTGAACTATTACAGAGGCGAAATGATGGAGTACATGTATATTTATGTAATCAATTGGGATTGCTCTATGTTTAGCATCTACCTCTGAGCGTTTATGTGATGACACTTGATCAGTAAACGTTGCATAATATCAGTTATATACGACTTTAATGGCAAATTATAATAAATTGTCTAATGGCAAATTAATCAAGTTTGAATATAATAGTTAATATTATATCTTGTCACTCGTCTTTTAAATAACATTTTTAATTTAAATTTCAAATTGCATGAAATGGTTTTAGATATGAAACGCTATTAATGATGTATTCTTGCACAATATTTAGCATTCATATATGACTTTCCCTAAATATTAATTGTTAATACCTGAGACTCCATTGCCTCTTGGCACGACGGTGAGGGCGGGCCAGAAATATTTCCTCGCGGTAAAGTAGGGAGCTTGCGAGAGCTCATCTGCTTATGCAGCATCGGGCCTGTGAACCAAGGGCAAGGGTAGGATTCTCATGTTAATGGCATTCTTAAAGCGGGACTGCACTACTTGCGCCCTCCATACAGCCAACAACGCCTAAGCGGTACCGTTGGTCCCCATGGTCCCCTTTTTTTCAATGTTAATTGAGAGCTGATTTGATGAGATAACCACCTGTAGGGAGGTCTAGTCCCTACTGGCCAAACTAGTGCAGATAGGCTTTAAAATCAGATTAGCATGAAGTTAATGCGAATTTAATCAAAACAGCCTGCAACACATTCATCTAATCAAGAAAGCATCATTCATTTCTAGAACCTCTGAAACATTGAAGGGATGTCTGTTTTTCATATAAATCTAATATAGTGTGATAATTTTGAACAAAAGAGATGTTCAGTTCATTGTTCATCTAAAAGACGTCATTTTTGCATAATTCAGAAAGGAAGTTTTTAAAGTGATACTGTATTGTTCCTGATAATATACGGTGTGATTTATAATTTAGGCAAAACAACAGAGTCTCTAATAGGAACCACCCCATGACTACTTCGCATTACAGTATGCACCGTCTGTACCATGGAATTATAAGTAAAATATAAGCATGCTTAAATATGAATTAGCCGGGAAATAGTAAGCAAAGCATTTAGCAAACAAATAATAGGAAAACATCGTTTGTCACTTCTTGAACTGGAGATAATTTAAATTACCAGCGTAACCACGTTTCGATATAACTTGCTGTATTGGTAAGAACAGGGAATGAGCCCATCACCAATCAACTTGTAAAGAGGCATATTCTATTTCTTCTTAAAGTTCTGCTTCACCTCATTTTCATTTTTAATCTTGGATTTGCTGTTTTTGCTGTTTTTGTCATAACTGTTCGTTCATTTATAATATATCATCATAATGGCTTACAAACTTGACTCCATCGGCTCAAAAGAGATGATAATTATCGTTCATATTCTAAAAGTCAATTCTGTTTTTCTTTTAGAGGAAGAGTGATCAGGGACCCGTTTCACAAAGCCTTTTTTAATGACAAATGACAAAAATAAGTGACAGATCTGCTGATATCCAATCAGAAGCAAGGATTTCAGTAGCTTATAACAGGAACTGTAATTTGTCACTGTTGTTTTGTGAAACGGGACCCTGTTATACAAATGTACCGTACCTCGATTCTTATTCCATTTCCATGCAGCGAATACAATAAGGATGACGACAAGGCAGACGACAGCACCCGCTACGATAGCGACCAGGCTGGTGATGTCCAGGTCATTGGTTCCGGGCAATATACTTTCCTCAGCTACCGAAAAAATAATGAGACACTGATTATGATGAATGGATATTAATTTGCTTTACTGGGTATGTACTGTACATTTCGGAGAAAATACATGCCAAAGTTTGACCGTTGTGGATAACACAATTCACTCAATATATCGACAAGGTTTTTTTAACAGTAATTGCATAACAATTTAAGCAACAAAACACATTTTGATAAATTTGACGGATTTTGTTTTGTCTATATGCCGAGCACTCAAGAAAATGTGGCTTTGAAACGAGACATTTAATATCAGAACTGGTCCACATCTTATCATCCTTTTCCATGATCATTACCAGTAAAGAGTTGATCACAAAAGACAATATTAAGATACTGACGGAGAATTAAAAAAGAGTAAACGTGAGATAAAGGCAGGGACGTATCAATTAAATTCAATATGAAAACAGGTTAATTATGGAAATCTGCGAACACAAACAAATATTTGACAAAATTATTTGCAGGTAAAATCCAATGAACCTTTTTCGCTGTTCCTCAATGAAATTCAGCTCATTAATGGCACAAATAAATTTCTACTTACGCAAGGGAGGGAACATCACGCGATTCGCCTCGCTACACACGCCCCGCCCACAGCTCAGCACCCAGATCTGTGACTGCGAGACTTCCGTCTCGACCCGGAAGGGGTCGTTGAGCTTCAGACATACGTCTTCGCGGCGAGCGACGATCACTTTGACCTCGAGGCCGAAACAGAGGTCGTCGGGAAGCGGTCGGGTGTCGTTCGATTTGGGCTGGACGGTAATGAAGCCGGTTACGACGTCGTAAGTGGCGACCACACCTGGGGTTTAAGATACAAGTGTTTTGTGGATGAAAGTCTTATCAAACTATCATGAAATAATTGCTGAAGATTCGACGTTCGGTATATAATTGACACAAGGTTACGCGTTTAATGCTGATTCTTTGGAACACGATGATATTAAATCGAGGGCAGTATATAGATTAAGAAATGTCCTCATTTAATTTTGCTCTTCATAACAATGTTAAAATAAATTGGTTGATAGTTTTCACATAAAAATGATTAAATACGCTGCAAAAAGTGAACTTGTTATTTTGGGACGAAAAACTTCGAGCAAGATAAAAATTTGAAACTTACCAAGTCGATCAGGTGACAGTGCTGAAAACAAAAGAAAATGAAAATAAAAACACATTAGCAAACATTTTAATCTTGATGACATACTTCTCAGTTATCTCATTGTTAGTGTTTGTCTTCCCTTTCCTGATCACAAATGTTGTGTTATTCCCGAACTTTAAATCTTGCTCGCAAGTCGTGCTAAAACAGAATGACGATTAATCTATCTAGTATTGAAAGTAGCAATTGAAGTTTGTTAAGGCACGTGAATGAAGACACCGTTAAGTGGTTTTAGGATAGATATATAACATAAATAATTTCATTCTAAAAGCATTTACCATAATGTTCCCGACAATAAATTGCGGATTTAAATCCTCATAGTGCAAACTTGAAATGATAGTAAACGTCTAATCTGCCCCCATCCACCAACAAAAAAAATGGATCGCAACCTAAAAAAAAACTAAGCAACTTACGAGCAGTGGAATTCTGAGCAGGCCGCGACGCTTCACTCTCTCCGAAAATATTGTCGCCTGTGACGGTGACCTCATACAGCGAGTACGACTGCAGCGCGGAGATCTCGAACCGCGTATCGTTTAAACCGCGGTAGACCGAACACTTCCGATTGGCTCCCACCAGGCATGACGTCACGGTGAATGTTTGAACTGCGCCCCCATCGTGTCCCGGTTGCCAGACGACGGTCAGAGAAGTATCAGTGGTGACCTTTTGGTTGAATTGTACAGCGGTGGGAGGGGACGGTTTGGCTGCAGTTGAGAGAGATATAAAATGTGGATGATGAGTTTGTGATGTAGTTTATTTGTTTTATTTGGACGAACTTAATGTTAGTTATTACATCCTACCCCAACAAATGCCTAAATAAAATTAGAAATTACATTCAGTCCTTTCTGAACAAAAGCAAAACAAAAATTCTATTAAAAAAACATGTTTTTCCATTGTGATTTTCTCATTGTAGAAAGTAAAGCTAGAGCATTTTAGGTCCCAAAACCATGAAAGTAGAGGCATTTTAATCAGCATTTCGCTGGATATTCCCGTTATTTCAGATATCCTCAATGAATATAATGAATACGACAACCCTTTAACTCATTTACTTACACTTTCCGCTTAGAGTCACAACAATCTCGGACCTTCCATAATCGTTCTCCGCCTGGCACCGATAGCTCCCGTAGTGGATGGCTGGATCGATATTGACTATATGCAGGTTACTGGTCACGTGGGTGGAATAGTCCGTCTGTTTGATTTCAGATCCCAGCACAGACGACGGATCAGTGATCGTTCGGTTATCGGGAGTGTACCACGTGATGGTTGGCTTGGGCTTCGCTTCCGCGATGCAGGTCAACGATATCGCTTCACCTTCGTTGCCATGGGCACGGTATCCCTGCTCGTTCGTGGTGTTTGGAGGATCTGTACCGGGGGGAAGGAAATTCTAAGGATTTCGAAATGGCATGACATATCAAAGAATGTTCCTTACAATATCTAAAAAGGTTTCTGCACACAGCGTCAAACTAGATTATCAAGCAAGAGTTAAATAGGAAATTAAATTTGCAGTGATTCGATAATATTTGGAGCTAAATTCATACTATGAACAAAGGTTTCAACCTTTGTTCTACGTGAGTTGTTATTTAATAACTGAATTTCTGTTATTTTCACCAATAGAAACTGAAGATTAACAGCTCTATTTTTGTCAGGTACCACAACATTTTATTGTTTGAATATTGCATACAATAATTTATCAAGCCGTATTTGGCAAAAAGTTTAAGTTCAGCACTATTTCAATCCACCTTTATTCATTTGAGTATTCCAAATATTTTATTATTTCATCTTTATTTGTTTGATTTTTTTCTTTGCTTTTATCATTCAGATCGGTTATATTACACTTACGGTAAACGATGACCTTTGTAGGTGTCGAGTGGCTTGACCCCACGCCATTGTCAACCGTACAGCGGTACATCCCGGCATCAGCACGGCTAACCGCGTCGAACCTCAACGGCGCGTTACGCTGCGGTCCAACAACGTTACCGGCCTCATCTATACGCGTCCAGCTGGTGTAGGACGCCCCCATCGGGTTACCACTTGCAGTGCAGTTGACCTCGACATCCCGTGTCCCTTCGACCACGCTGTCCAGGGGTATCCTGGAGTGCACCGCGACATCAGAAGGCGGAGCTGGGAGGGGAAAAGGGGAAATGCCGTTTGATAACAAGGCGCTCGCAGTGTCATACCAAGTTTACTCTCTTCGGCTACATCAACTGAGACCGACAAATGGCCCACGAGACCGCCAGCCCATGGGATTTACAAAGCCGGTCTCGCAGACCTTCTGCAAAGTAGGCCATAAGGCAGATGGCCCACGAGACCACTGCTTATGAGACCACCATATCCGTTTTGAGGACCTTCTCATATCTCTCCTTATGGTTCGACGAGGAGACCGTCAATGTCGGTCTTTTGGACTGTCGGTCTACAGGGATGTCTTTTGCCTCTAAAGTATGGAGTCCAATATGACATTGAACCAACCGACTCTTACAGCCAATCTGAATCACAGTTGGATTCTAAGACGAAATAATATTCTCAAAAAAAGCCATCGGCCGATGATAAGCCAAAACCTAGCCATGGTTTAACATGATAAGAAGAGAGCAAAATTTTCCTATACAGGTCCCCAAAAGATCGCAATATCTGTGATCTTCAATTTCAATGACGTCATTGATATAATGTCATTGCTTTGCCGCCCACTATCAACATGAAACAGTTAGTGATAGTAAGTGAGAGTAAGTGATAGTAAATGATTTTGAGAAGAAAAAAAAAAGAGAAAATGTGCCAAACAGACATGCTGGTAAAGAAACATATTCATTTAAAGGTATATACCAGTTCTGGTCATGCGATTGCAATGTGAAAGAAACGATGTGGAATCGATCAGAAAAGGTTGATCATCTAGCATATAAATATTGGTGTGTACTGCAAGGTTCTGGAATCATCAAAATGATAAGAATTTTGGCCCAGTCTTGGTAAAGTTACAAGCACTGTACACAGAAAGATGTATATGGGACTACGCAATATCTATCAAGTCCGGATAGATATAATAATTTACCAAATATTTCAATTAGTAGGTGGTTTCCCGGCAAAATTTGTATCATCACGTATTAGTCAAAAAATATTCTTTCACATGATTGGTAATAAGAGCTTCCTTTTCATTTTTTTTAAATGGGGGCGTTAAAACTGGTCTATACCTTTAACAATAATGACGATTATCATTATTTATCGCTTATTTTTGTATTGAAATATTTTGGACGCCATGGAGGTCGGGTATGCCAAATAATATTTTGTTTTAATCACATGCTTCCTGTCTATATACCACATGCAAAATAATTTGGATTTGGTCAGGTTTATTGTGCGTATTCTCAATATGGCCTTGCTTATATACAGAAACCTCGATATATTGTATTTTGTTGTCTTTTGTTTAATTTTGTTTTTATCATGTATTTGTTGTGTTTTTGTAAAAAGGTAGATCACATGAGAATTAATATCTAAAAGCACTTCCGAAGAAAAACAACCATGTATGGAACTCTTGTTATCAACACTTTTTATCAATTGTTATACTTGAAGAAAAAAATTGATTTATATGTTAACCTTTTTATATGTTATGTTTTGTGGGAAAAATAATGATCCTCAGGCAAAATTAGGAATACAGTGTATTTTGTAAGCTTTGACGCCATTTCCAGAAAAATGAGAGGAATTTAGGGGTGAAACTATTAGAAGACCCCCCAAAAGGTAATTGGTCCTCCAGTAAAAAACAATGGTTGGCAGTTATGTTCCATTTCTCTAGTATCCCTCTTCTAATATCGTTATTTTGTATGCAAAATATCATCTATTTTCAAATAGATGTTAAAAGTATCATTTCCATTTTTCAAAAGAGATCAAAATATCATATATATACTCAACAAGATAGATTTGCTTTATTTCTCGATAGATGAGGCACGTCTTTCCCATTTGAATACTAGAATCTTGTTGTTCCTTGTACCTTTGTTTGTCAAGCGTATAGTATCAATCATTTTGTACATTTGCTTATACTATTTTAAGCTTTAAGAGAAATTGCATAAAGTTAAAGGTTTATTTTAAAGGAAAAAGATGTTCTTTCTTTTCTTACATAGAATGTCTGGACGGCACGGTTCTGAACAAAGTTGGCTGCACATTGCCGTGCTCTCAATACAGCATACGAACTCCTTGTTGAAATCTGCCTTCTCGAACTGCTTGGTGTATGATAGAACGTTCGCACCATCCGTGGCAATCGTCGCTCTGAATTCGGATGACGTACTATCAACCCGAGCGCCATCGTACAGCCAATAGAGCACGGGTGGAGGCGAGGTTGCAGCCGAACGGCAGCCGAGAGTTGCCGAGTCGCCGGAATTGACCGAGGTCGGGCATTCGTGCACCATAACAGAGGACGGGCATGCTGTGATATCAAACAGAAGACAAACAACATTCTTACATTCATGTATTTTTTTTAAATTTAGACAATGTATTAAGACGTGAGAGAAAAATCTCATGCTTGAAATGACAATGTCAACATTTATTATCTTTAGGCCTGATCATGAACATCATTATCATCATCATCATCATCATCGTCGTCATCGTCGTATCATCAACATCATTATCAGCATCGTATCATCAACATCATCATCATCATTGATACTGGATTCAGTAGACCAGTTAACTAAGTTATTCAAATTGTATGCGTACTTCTTAAATTGAAGTAACTCTCGGCGACCAACAAAATTGCCAGACGTATGCCAGACGCAGTAAAAACGTAGAATATGCTTGGTAGTTTTGTTTTCGTTAGTCATTAAGACTTCTTGAACGAAAAAAAAAGGAATATACTGTACATTAATAGAAGACAAAAAATTGTACGTTGACATTATTTTTGAGTGATTTGTTTATCTCAAACATCCTTTTTTGTAGAAGAGCAAAAAGTCATACCTTGGACATCCAAAACAACGCTGGAAACCACCACCTGACCTGTCGTTGGATGCATTGCTGAGCAACGTAAAACCTTTCCCGAATCCTGCATTCCCGGGGTCACATGGACAACGCGATATGACGTCACCAACCCGCTTTCGTCGCTGCTCGGTTCGTCGACTTGATCGCCCATCGTGATATCGACTTGCTCTCCCTCCCATTCAATCGCAACGCGGGGTTTACTTGGCAGAGCGAGGGAGCAGCGAAACTGATACGACTGGTCAACTTGGATCTGCACGACCGAGTTGTTGGTGTACGAAGTCGTCCGGAAGTCTGAAACGACGAGACCCTGTATTGGAACTAAGGAGAAGAAAAGAAACGACTTAAGGAATATCATGTTAATGCGACAGTTTGTTGTAATTTCTGTGTCCCGATTATCAGACCCAGAAATGTTATTATAATTAGTAATATGTTCAATGAGTCCCTTTGCTATTCTGTTTTAAAAAAATCATGAATCAATTTCAGTTTATCTTCTTCTTCTTCTTCTTCTTCGTGTCATTATTAGACATGTGATTATTTCTCTTTGAAATGTAATGCTTAATGTTTTGTCTGGCATCCCCAACATAATCGTGCTTCTTGGAAAGTCTGTCTCATCCTATCATGTCTATATTGTAAATATTACCATACCATGCCTTCTTCTGTGTGAAAAGATAAAATGTTTTAAATCTGAATTTAAACTTGAAAAACGCTGCCTATACACAGAATGTACACAATATCACAAGCATTGAATCAATACAGACATATGACCAACTCAATAACGGAGATACATATGACCTTTGAGTTTCCTTTAGTTACTGTTAATTGATTCAACATTCTTCATATCATAAAGTTTACCATCAAAGCTGTTATACCTTTTAAACAAGGTGACCCAATCGACGCAATACTCATACTGTTTTTAGAAAATGCACTATCTGCACATATTAGTAATGAATGTTATATAATAAAATAAATATCCTTATCTGCAAGATGCCCTTCATTTTCATCTTTTTAATAGAAATATCAGATTTTCAAATAATGTTGTGGTTCATTTACTTTTCCATCGCCTTGAGCATTTTGCATAATAACAATGACGCTTGATAAAAAAAAAAAATGTACTCCCGTGACGGATCCTGGATTGTATGCCGGTGGAATGTCGGGGGGGGGGGGGGGGGGGGGTCACAACTAGCACTGAGTCAAATAGTGTTTGCCGTTCCCAGTCCCATAGGGTTTGCAATGTAGTCTCGTATATAGCTTATTATTTTAAAGCCTGTACGGGGTGGGGGTTCCACCACCACCACCCCCACCCCCTGGATCCGCCACTGTACAACTTTAGAACAAGGTATTCTTATCTACGAGGTCACCAGCGCCAAAGTAGAACACAAGATCTCAACAAAATATTGACTTTGGGGTAGGTGAGACAACAATGTTGTTGAATTTATGCACACCACTTCCGAGTTACATATCTACAAGTGTGGGAATTTGGTAGAAGATAAACATATCACTGCGGCTAGCCCACTAAATTTCGGAAGAAAAGGAGGTTCGTTATTATTAGTAGAGAGTAGCGTATACAGCTGTCTAAAAGTTAGGGCGGTTTCCTTTTCCAAATGTAATGCATGGGAAGACTTTTGGAAGAAGCTTACCATTTTGATAAATGGTTGAATTGGGGGAAATAACCTACATACTCTAGTGTGGCGTTTTCGTAGTGGTTCGTTCTCATTTAATAGGTATTACTAGTGCGCGATGCATCACATGAAACTCGGAAAAAAACTGTTCTTGTACAAATCTCTTTACTGAATGCCTTGATGAGCACGACACAGAGAGATACTGTGAAAACTTCAGAACGTGTCGGGGATGGCATGCTAGTGATAAATGTAGACAGAAATATAATGGTCACTATGTTCATTTGAACTCTGTCATATAGGTCAGGAACTGTCTGACATTCGGTCGTTACGTCCTTTTGTCACTTACCATCTACGACGAGTTGAGTTGTGCTTGAATACACGACCAAGTCACTGGTCAACACAGAACACATGTACGTAGCCTCATCGTCCAGCCCCACCCCCAAAATCGTCAGGGTCCCACTCGAAGTCGTATCGACGTTGAGAGCGTACTTGCCCGGTGAGGTCGCTGGTGATCCCTGCAGCCCGCATGACTGATCGCACTCGTAGGTCAGGACTGTGGAACCGTCTTTCGACCATGCCAGGTAACCGAAGTCTTCGGGGGTTGTGTGAGGAGTGTATGTGCAAGTGAGCTGTACATCGGCGCCCTCTACAGCTGACCTTTGTGCAACTGTTGTCACGGTAACAGCGTCTATAATTTAAGAGCAAAAAATAAATAAACAGGTACAAAATGAAATTCACTGTAAACGCTTGAAATATAAATGTAACATACAAATCCAACGGACATAAACGCCTCCTGTTTTAGTTGTGCGGATTACACCTCAACAGAAAAGGACACATCATCAGATCCAAAAAAATCTATATTCGCTTTACGAAGGTAAATGGTTGGTGCATCCATAATGGAATCCTGAATGAAAATTCCCCGAAAAATAAAACATTTATTTTGGAGACCATGCAGTGAAAAAATTCCTATACCACATCAAATATTCCCTTTTACTATTACGTGTGTTTTCCTTTTTTTTTAATCTCTGCAACCAATTTTTCAGTACAAATTTAATTTGTGTTCGCAAGAGCTCAATAAATGCATCTTATCTTAATTGTTTAACATATTGTCAACATTCAGAATTCAGCAATAACCTACTTGACCAGGTTGACGTGGATCAGATATCCACACCGTATTAGAAACATACGTCAATTAAAAACAACTGGTCTACATTTAAAGAATCAACATTTATATATCTTTATCATTTTCAACATTATGATAGGCTTGTAATACCTGTACAAATTTAAAAACCATAACAGAAATGAGACTTCAAGTTTCAACGGGGACGTTTTCATATGTCATTGGCATTAGGTGAAAACTGAGCGTGCTTTGTATTTTCACTTAAAAATGGGTCGATACAAATGAAGAAAATAAAATCGAATTTTTCAACAACAAATTACAGTACATCCTTTAACTGCTTTAAATCATATCAAACAAAATAATGACATCACGTGATTAATTATAGCAATGGTGATAATAAATTGCATTAATCATCTGCATGTGTAAGCCGAAAAGGAAAGTTGGTGAATTATTATTCAATGTGGCGTCAATGACAGAGGATAGCAATGAAATCAAAGAATATGCACATGACTTCCGAACACATCTTTCATTTCTGGATGGCGATTCATTAACACAACAACAAACTTCAAGGGCTATTTCTATCAATGTTGCTTGTGACTCGTGACAGGATTTTTTGTTTTTCATTACTTCTTTTGTTTCCTAGCGGAATGAAACAATACCAGTGTGAAAAACATCAACAATTCCGACTGCGAACATTCAGAACTGATTCCATTATATTCATACATTTATGTTATCTTCGTGTATCTTTTTATCATTCTTTAAGTTTTGAAAAACTCCTCGCCGGTTTTACAGATCTTAATTATCCCTACAAGCAAGGAAAGAGAAAGCATACGAGATAGATACATTCAATGTCCACTTTAATGTCCACCCCCCCCCCCCCCCCCCCATCATCTTCCCGGTGCTACAATTAGCGCCTATAGCTATGCCATTGCGCCTACGTTATCTTATATTAATAATTTGGGGATATCTATAATTGTTAAGGATTACACCAACATTATTTTCCGAGGAGGGAGTAGGGGGGGGGGGGGGGGTTACAGATTGACTCTCCCTACAATCGCTGCTAACGGATAAAACAAAGAGAAAGGAACGTAAAAACAATGGTCTACTGGGAAATCTCAGGTTATACAAATGTGCAGAGGTCATTCCACTTTCTATTTCTAATACTCGTTATCGTATATTATACAAGCTTATCAAACTTATCAAACTACTTTATTGAAACCGACAGAGGAACCGGAAGTTTTTATTTCCTAAAGGGTCCTCAATTTAGGGAGACACCGACCTTGTGAAGATTGAGTGGTTGGAAGTCCCGAGGAAGGAACTCAAGGTTTCAATTCTCTCCTAGTCATGTCGATATGATGGGTTTTTGACAATGGGTAATAATGATAATGAGTTATGATAATAACAATTTTGTTTGCACAGGGAGCCCTCATCGGCACCAATGCTGTTCTTTCGGAGGGCCCTGCAATTCATTATTACCACATCAATAGCCAGGCGCCTATTTACACCTGGGTGATGAGTGGCAAATGCGGATTAATGCCTTGTCAAAAGACGTTAGTCTCGTACTGGGATTCGAACCCTCTAACCTTTGATTTGAAAGTCAAGTGACAAAATCACTATCCCACGACACCTCCACAGACACAGAATGACTAAAATTTTGAATTTTAACAAAATGCATGACTCAATAAGGTCTATTTAGAGGACCTATAATAATATGATATTCGTAGTATGTTTTGTGCAGTGCCTAAAGGAGACGAAACAGAAATTAATGATACTTTTGTATGCGACAAACGGGAGAATTATCAACGACTACATCGCGAACGACTGACCAAAATGCTAATTTGAGATTCGTATACACTTATTGAACACGTATTTTAAACATGCATAACTCACTTACTATTGGTCCGATTTATTTCAAACTTTTGCCATTCTTTTTGTCTGCCTTCATACAAATTAACTTATTACAAGGGTTGGATTGGCCTTCAATTTCCTTGGTTAAACAATCTGCTGCACTCGTCAAAGGCGTACATCCAGCAATTTTGAGGCCCAATTCGTACCCTATTTTACGGCATCGCTCTGAAAATAAAAGAACAACGCTCTATCATGATCCCCCAAATTGAGTACTCCCGGATCGAGAGAGACAAAATAAATGAAATGCCTTATATGTATAGACAGTCGGCGGGAATTTCCCAATTCCCAGGAGGCCTATAGTTTTCCCACATGACCACCAACAAAAACTCCCTATTTATAAAAGAGATATAAATGATAGGACAAGCTTAATCATGATAGTTTCCATCTCATTACTTGATGGGATTCCCTTGACTATATAAACGGGGGAATACCCCCAAGATATAGCAATTGTTTCGACATTTATGGACGCATAATCTCTTGAAGTGCTTCCTGTAAGGATGTCTTAATGAGGCTTTAATGTCATTCGGCTGGCTGGTGTTTATGAGCACTTTCAATTTAGGGAAGCTCGACTATCTGTTACTTCATAATCTATGCTTTTCAGACTAGCGATAACCAATTAAAATGAACAAGACAATATAAAATCTGGAAATTCCCTTTCATTCTGCACAAGTAATGTTGATTTTACAGACAATATGCGGGGAAATCTGTCAAGCTTTTGACTTTTACAAAACCTCATGAATTGGGTTTTAAGCCCGGCAGGAAGGATATTGTGCTCTGCCATCCAATTTTTTTTTTATCACGACTGAAGAAAACTGTCAACGTTAGTGAATCTATCCCTGTTTCTTTTGTTTTAATTGTTTTAAAATGAAAAATTTAGACACATCATTAGAAAAGATAAGAATTCTGGAATATTGCTCTTTACCATCAAAGTTCTACCGTGAAAAATGCCCCATCCCATCCCATGCCTGAAACCAAACGCAACTTCAGCTTGAACTTGTAATTCGATGATGAACCATGACTTTAATAGTTCTTATTATATAATACTAAGTATGAGTCGTCCTTTATTACTTATTTTGATTGGTTTCCAATGAATTCACGATTGAGGAGGCACCCACAATAATAATTACACGGGCGATAGTGTTACAATTTTAGACCCATTAATAATTAAATGGAAAAGTGTTCGGGGAAATAACGGAAGAAGTTTTACCCTTGAAAAAGCTGGTATGACATTGAGGCTGTAATTAAAGGCTGTTTGTACAGCTATCGTGCTCTTTATTTCTTCCTTTCCTTTCCTTTCCTTTCCTTTCTTTTCCTTTCCTTTTTTTCTTTCTCTATTTTTTTCTCTCCTTAAATTTTCCCACTCTTTCGAGATATACCTCATTACTGTATCTTTATAATATGTCCTTATTTCTTTCTATATTGTTTCTCTCTCTTTCTGTCAATATTAACCCTCCATAATGAATAAACACCAAATACGTTGCCAATTTAATGGTCTGATACTCACACCCATATCTAGTTTGGAGTTTGTTTTAATTTTGACCCTCTATGTTTGGATAAAACAGCAAAGCTATTTTGTTATTCTCAAAAAACCAATTCAAAGTCACCTACAGGGTTTGTTTTTCCGTAAGAGCTTCATTTAAAAGACAAATACTGAGCATAAAGTCAACGAAGATTGGGCTTGCAGTACATACCTTTTGACGGATGGGAGGGAGGGGTGGGAGGGGGAGAGAGGGGTGGTATTAATTCAACTTGGACGGGCCTTTTAGATTGGTGGTTACAAGAAAGTCACATCACAATATTATGATCATAATGTTTGCATTTTATCATAGTCAATATGAAGCCACCACAACGAATAAACACACAAAATACGTTGCCAATTTTATGGTCTGATACTCAAACCAAAATCTAGTTTGAACTTTGATTGGTTATAATGTTGACCTGCCGTGTTTGGACAAAGAAAAAGCAAAACTATTTTTGTTCTTGTTCAACAAAACTCAGAGTAACCTACATGTTTTGCCTTGCAAGAAGTCAACTGAAAATTTATACTGTGTATAGATATAGTGACAACAAAGACGTGACTCGATCGATGGAGGAGAGGGAGGGGGATTGGGGTGTTACTCCTAGGCCTCTTCGATTGTTTTTGCCTCATCTTCAATACATTTACAATACCGTGGTCATACTCACATTAACGCTATATCATTAATGCTGATTATCATAATTATCAGTCACAGCCTCACAAGAATCAATTCATCGGGCGGAAGAATATCAAATTTTGCGATAATGCAATAACGATGACAATATAGTATCATTATATTCAACAATGACGTAGGCATTATAAGTTTCAGTGGCGTTGATCCCACTCATCTATTTTTAATTTTCGAAAGTGAAAAACAATTACGCAATCTAGGAGTGGTATAGGCGTATACAGAAACTGAAAAAAAGATATAATATAATGAGAATGAATCATCATAATATATTATAATAAAACTAGCACAATATTATTTTCTATTCATAATTATTTACAACTTTGATAACAACGAAATAATCTGAAAAGATGACAAAATTATGAGTCACATTCAAGTACCAATTTGATTCGAAAGTTAATCCCGTAGGACGAAGTATACATTAATTATACACTCATGGCTGTCAACAAAATAAAGATTGCAAAATTTATTCCATTCGTCAGACAAAGGAAGTCTTCTTCAACTTTGATGTCAACTGTGCCACTTGAAATGACAATTAAGCACTACCAGTCATGAATTTATTTGTATTCGAAAGTATACCTCTTAGGTCTAATATGATATCAACAAAACCACTTAATGGACAATTTAGCAATACCAGTCAAGAATCTATTTTCATTCGAAAGTAATGACCTCTTAGGTCTAATATAGAGATATACGTTGATATATTCACCAGGATATACGTATGAAAGTCATAATCTTGTGACGAAAGCAAGAGCAACATTGGTTTTCTTCACAATCTTTTCGACTTTTTATAGCAACAAAACCAAAAACTTTAAAATTATAGTAGTCATGCATTTATCTTCATTCGAAAGCAAATACGTAAATCGAGCCTTATACTTATACTTTTATATAGGAGCTAGTATGCGGATATGGTATGAGAGACGTAATAGTTTAATACAAATATGGACGTATAAATTAATAAAAGTCGATGGTACAAGCATATTGAGTTACTAAAGGTGGGGCAGAGGTGTGGAAAATGCTGAGAAGCAAGCAAGAAGAGAGATTCTTGAATAGGGGCACATAATTATCCTTTTTCTTCTTCTTCATACTGTGTATAAAAGGTACGGAAGATCCGTTTGGCCAGGGGGGGGGGGGGGGGGCTTTTCCCCTGTGCCCTGGCTTCAATAACTTGTTGAAGTGCTGATGGCGACATGGAATTTTGAAAGATTATAGAAGAATAACTAATTTAAAGAGCTTAAGCACCTTGAAATGTATAAAGTGACCGATCATTTTTTGTAAAAAATACACTTTTAAAAAAAAAGCAAAAACAAACAAACCGGTGATGGGTAGGGCACTATTAAACATGGGCACTTATGTATCCAAGAGGCAGTCAAGTACTCAGCATGCATACACTCTCATGTATTGTGGTTCAAAATGTTGGCTTTAATTATTAAAATCCTGCAATTTAAATGGGGCAAAGGAGTTTTACAATTAATGAGTTAGTTTTTCGACAAGCTATCATTCTTTTCATCCTGAGGTCAGTTTGCATACTGGAGGAAAACACAAAAACTAAACGCTAATTGCTAATCCACCTAACACTGGATCAATCTTTGGACAATGCAAACAACAATGAGACAAAGTATGAAGTTCATTCATTGTCCCCGATTTTTTTTTAATGACCACAATCTCGTCCATACTCGTTTAATTTCGCGGAAAACTAACATTTTATGTAAAGTGGTATTTCTGTAGTTATTTATTTCCTTTCTTTCTACGATTTTCCTTCTTTTCATTTATTCTTTAGTACTTCCTCCTTTCATTCAATCAACTTTTAAAGTCCCCTTTTGCAAGCGAATGTGGATTATTAACTATTTATATGGGCTCCACCGATCTGTTAATGGGATCTACCTGTATTCATGTCAATCAAACTCTGGAGCGTACAACCGCTTCAAGAAAAAGGCGGTATACACTATACAGTATAAACACTTTATGAATTTGATTGTATTATTGTTTTGCCTTCTGAAAACTAGACATTGCCATGTAGAAATCTTAATTGCATATAGCATGTCTAGTGATATACTTGCCTCCTTTCTTCTGTTTTAACATTTGTTATATTGAATTCCGGAAGTTTTGATTCGCTATCCTACTTTTCACAATCAGTTTAACAGCACTTTGTTTTACCAGAGGTATGGTGTAATATCCTTCCTTTTTACCGTCAAGTTCTAGTGATCTGACCTTCAATGCAATATCAGCAAAAGGTTTCCTTGTTTACTTTTGTAGCGTGTATTATATAGCCCCTGATTTAGCAAAACTATATAGATTAGTTTCCGGTTCTCTTTAGAGGCTGCTTTGAATTTTAAAAGTTATGTTCCTCTGAACCGAATGATACAACAAACACAGAAAGAAAAGCATACACAAAAGCCAAAAAAAAATCAAACATAACAAAACAAAACACCCCCCTCCCCTTAACGAAAGACGCCCCCTTTTTGCCCGTTTTAAACTATTAAAGATATGCACCTGGAAAATGTGATTAAACCCCTTTTAGCCAGAAAAAAAGGTGAAGAATGCAAAGTCCTGAGCCAACACACCCAAAGTCAATGGCAGGATTACGTTCATTTTTAAACACGTTATTGTGATTAGTAATATCAAAGAGTATCTTCTTAGTAATATACATGAAGTTGTGTACTTTTCCCTTATAGGGTCTATACATGCAGTAAGTTTAACTCTGTCTTTACAACCTACTGTTTATGTTTGGGGATTATGCTAATAAGGTAAGTACAGGCTACTACGAGGAAAGTCAATAGTACTAGTCAATACACGGACCTACTACCCATGTTAAATACCACACACTCCTGAATCGCCCATTTCCAGATTAGGCCTACCCCCAAAATGCCCCTCAGAATCTTTTGTAACGCTTTTTAGTGTGACCGCATACCAAAGTCCATTCATACAATTGCCCTCTTGAAATTAGGGCCCATTGACTGCGATGGTGTAACGGGCCTAGCTCAACGACGCGTGAATTTTAACACAAGAGTATCCCGTTCACATTGAATAATTATTCCGCCGTTAAAATGGTTCCCAACTCCAGATAAGAACAGCAAATTTGGTTATTATCTGTTTTATGTGGAGATTTGAATATCTAAAAATTGCCTGTCAAACTTGAAGTGGCTTTGAGTCCCGAGTATGGGTTATCGTATGTTTACCACTGTTGTCTGCATCCCTTATTCCAAATACTTGTCAAGGTCATAATCTGAGAACCAGCGTCGGGTTCGATCGGAATTAGAATAATAAGTATCAAAATTTTTACTGTCCCATTAGAGATTATCCTTAGAGATTATCATGAGTAGATTCGCTCCATCTTTCATTCATCTCGCCTACATCCAAGTGCCACGCCCCTCTTTAAAAATAGTATTACAATTCTCATTTTGTTTTGGTTTGTATATTGTTTTTTGTTTTGGTACTGATGTGAGGGTAACCAACGTTTTCGGCGTACACCATGTAACGAGCTTGGTCAGTGAACAATTGTCATGGACTTACTACCAAGAGTAGTGAGGTTTACTCCAAATAGGCCTGACAAGGCTATGAATGGGAACGCATTCCGAAGAAGATTTTCCCACGCCGCAAGTAGGCGTGGCAGGGGATCGAACGACTTCCTGAAATAGTCTTTTTCAAGGTTGCTAAGAATTTATACTATCTTGAACTTGCAAGAAATGGAGTACATCAAACTCATCTTTACTACATAGACATGTAATGTGATGTCTCTTCATAGTACCTAGCTGCATGTTTTATTATACTCCTTTGAAAACATAAGCCTTACCATTATTTCTTTTTCCTGTGTGTAATCTATATGTGTGTGTGTGGGGGGGGGGCAGGGCGGGGCGGGGTGATGAGGGAGGGTAGGTACTTTGCAGGTAAATCGAAGTTATTAAAGCGATAACATATTATTTTCGTCTTTTATGGGATCTATAGTTCATTTTTTTCCTCAATAGGTCACTTCAAGGTGAACGTCAACAGTGATTCCGTATACCCTATGCTATTGTCAGTTGTGTGTAAAACTAAAAGCGTCTGCAAAAGGAGACGACTATAGGTTCCAGACTGGGCACTGTCATATCTAGGCTCTGCTCAAAGCTTTCGGGATTGTGGTTTAGTGTCAGATAAGAGTCTGTATTGAAGACTAGATGGGAGGGTGGAGGGAGGTTGTTATTTACTTGGCCCATAGACCTAAACGTAAAATTATTTCAACACTTTTATCAATGTCTTTCAATATCATAACAAGGGTATGAAATCAGTCATTGTTGACGTTCACCTTGTAATGACCTTTTGAAGAAGAAAAAAAATGAACTATAGATCCAATAAACAAAGAAATTCATATGTTATCGCTTAATATGACGGAAGGATAGGGTATACTACAATACAGCATGTGCAGTGTTGAGACAATCATTGAATTTGAAATCCGAATAAAATATTTTTTCTAAAGAGAAAGAGAGAGAGAGAGAGAGAGAGAGAGAGAAAGAGTTAGAGAGAACGCATTTTGGTCTAAACTCCAATGCACACTAGCATTGCGAATTATACATTTCCATACGTACAACATATTCAAGTACAGGACTATATGTAAACATTTGCGCCTGATTGGGTATTTGTTGTACATCCCTGAAATTGCATATACCTACCTCAATCGCCTCTTCAGAAACCACTTAACCTCACGTAATACAAATTGAAGATTTAGATTCAAAGCGCATTACATGTAACAATCCTTTCGGATTATAATAGAACGGCTTAGCATAAAAAGACAGACGGAAGAAAGGGAGACAAGAAAGCGAACACAATACAAAAAATAGCGAAGATCCCAAAGCTTCAACATTTTTCTCACAGCTTATACCACACACACAAAAAAAAATGCAAGCTTTTGAAAATAAGAATGGCCCGAAGGTTAGGAGGCACAAAAATGAGGACACAAATGATTTTGTCAGATAAAGCGCAGAACTAATTTGGTACTTCGCCAGTGTCTAGTACTGCAGTGTACATATTAATAGACAGTACCCCGCCGCTAAAAAGCCTCTCATGTTTTATTTGTGGGCCAGCAGATAGCGGGACACCGCGTTCCATTTTTACTGATTTGCCCCCCCCCCCCCCATTGATGAATAGGAATCCCTTTTAATACGTATCAGTAGTCACAAAAAGAGGAATGTTTTAATATTTACATTTGAAGGAGAGGGGTGGGGGTGCATGCTAAAACTGTTGAGAAGCTATAGAGTACACCTCTGTAGCCTAGGTCCTTTAGGTTCAGTATCAATATTTGGTGATGCCGAAATTAGTTTGTGAAACGAAATTGCTGAGGGCATAGGGAGGGGGGGGGGGGTGGTGAAGGAATGTACAACAAAGAAGAGAATGGCAACAAGCATCGTACGTAAAATACATATAAAATATTTACTCGGGGTAATAAAATAAAGATACAAAGTCCTTGGATGGAGACTATGTAAACAAACCCAGGCCAAGACAAAACCGGTCACCCGGTGCTTATATAGAAACCCGCGCCAAAATCTGAAGTAGCGCGCGATAATCGCCCTCACCTATTCGACAACACACGTAGTGGTCTTCACAACATTGACCCATGTGGGGTTTTGTTTACATCACAATGGAGATGCGGCGACCAGTCTTGACCACTCTTGACCACTCTTGGCTAATGTATTGGCCCAAGAGACCCTTGATATTGACCGTGTAACCACAAGTACCAAAGATATTATAAGTACCACCCCATAACTATCAATCATGTTCAAACACAATTTTGGAGGAGGAGGAGGGGGTGGTCAACCTTTTTCTTTGTGGTTTAACCTTGCTGCTACATAGGCCTATATATTATACCTAACAGTATAGAAATGGAATGTATTATACATAAAGTATACTTCGACAGTAGTATTTTCTCAACCTAATGTATCGATAAAAATAATTAAAATTTAACTTATCTATTATTTTTGAAAACTTCATTGTTTTCACATATTTTCTCATAAATAATAGTTAAATTGAATAATCCATAGGCCTTCCAGTTATAGCATATGAACATCGTGAGTTGTTATATTGTGTTGCTGGACCTTCAAGATTGACATTGTCTAATACTCTTTTCACACTGGTTTTGCTTAACCCCGTACTTTGCTTAGCCCCGTACTATCCTTAACCCCGGACTATTTTGTTTGGCTTTTCTCACTGCAATTCCTTAGCCCCGTACTAGCCATGGCCATGGAATTCATTAATTCGCTTCACCGCGTAGTCCCGGACTATTTTTCGTTTCTGTTCTCATTCATTTGCTTGGCACCGCAATTGCGGAGTTAGCAGGAGTTAGCACCACAATTGCGAGGTTAGCCCTGCTATTTTGCAGGGTTAGTTAACCCCGTACTATAGGTGGGGTTAGCCCACTTTGGTAAAAACGAGTCTGAACAGAAAGTGGAATAGGCTTAACCCCGTACTATAGGTAGGGCTAAGACCCCCCTTTAACCCCACCTATAGTACGGGGTTAAGCAAATTTTTGCCAGTGTGAAAAGGAAGTGGAATAAGCTTAACCCCGGACTATAGGTAGGGCTAAAACCCCCCCCCCCCCCTTTAACCCCACCTATAGTACGGGGTTAAGCAACATTTTGCCAGTGTGAAAAGAAAGTGGAATAAGCTTAACCCCGGACTATAGGTAGGGCTAAGTCTCCCTTTAACCCCACCTATAGTACGGGGTTAAGCAAAATTTTGCCAGTGTGAAAACAGTATAAAACCACTCCTCATATCATCAGCAATACAGTTGATGACTTTTCAATCAGTTTGTAAATGTTTCGGATCTTCTTTCCGTTTGGTCCTCTGAAAATGTTTCGGAAGTGAAGTGTCTTTCCGAGTCGAAACATGGTTCAATGCCTGTTCAAGGATTTAATATTCTGTTCAGTCTCGCCAGTTAACAGAAACCAAATCATTAAAACATGTGCTTAAAATGTTCTTTCTTTAGTTCGGAAACTGGTGCCTGTCGGCAAGTAATATACACTCCCACGTCCAATACAATATGTTTGATATAGGGCTTACTCTTATAGATAGATTGAGGTTTGCAATTTTGTTAAGATCCTTATTAACTCCCATAAATTCGGAGAGAGGGGTGTTATTCTGGTTCAATAGCATCTCCTTATTCAAAAGGATGCACTTGGGGGGGGGGGGGGTGTCGCTTCATGACATATACAATTAAACAATCTCTAGAATTACAGTGGTTTCAATATTTAGCGCGCGCCAATTTCAGCAAGAGAGAGGGAGAGAACTACAGGAGAATGAGTCACAATTTAAATCGTGTGTATGGATGATAGATGTTGAAGCTAGAGGCAACGATTAAATAAAACCTCGTGACCTCGACTGAATTATCGTTTCTGAACTCTATTATCAACTATTATACTCGAAGTCGAAGACTTCCCTCTTCTCAAAAGAAAACTTCAAGCTCAAAAGATTTTGCGCAATCATATTACATTTACACCCCTTTCCAAAAGCGCCCATGTTCAATAGATTCTGCGCAATCATTATTGACGTACGTGAGGTGTCTAAAGTTCAAGTTCAATCAGAGTCGCCCGACTCAACAATCTGTTGAGAGCACGATCAGAAAATATCATGAACATAAATACATTCTTCCCTATACTTGACTTTCCTAATTCTTATCTCTATTTGTTTTCTAATCGTTCTTCATATCGAATTATCATTCATGTGATATTTCATACATGCTACTACTTGTTATAGGTAAACATTGATTCATGTTTAGATATCACACATTCTAAATGTGTTGCTGTCATATATGAAAATATCGAATGTTTTCAAATATGACGCAATGAATAAACAATAATGACACTATTCAATCATATAAGTATTCCAATTTTGAAGGAAACAAAATATGAGAGAGGGAACAGGCCATTTGTAAGACGAAGTGTTCTGGTATCACTCCAATGTTCTACGCTAGTGGTTTTCCACTCCTGTGTATTATCTAAGCCGGTATATGAATAATCCACAGGTGGCTTAAAATGACTGGGTTGTATGTATAGGCCTACATTTGTTATCTTTTGTCAGTATCATGGCGGAAGCTTCTAAAAACAAAACTTCCATGGATAAACAAAAGTTATGGCACAGTTTTGGCAAAACCAGGAACTTCAAACCAAGAACCGAAGCCTAAGCACAAGATAATAATGAGTCCTAGGCTATAACTTGACATTGAATAGTGTTCAAATGCATAGATATAAATGCACCACATTTACTTTAGGCTGTATAATACCGGGGTATAATAATAATGAAATGTCCATTTATAAAGCGCAGCTACTACGATTATACTCTACCGCGCTTTATAGTTATACAACGTGTTATTACCTGGTCCCCGGCTATAGCTGAGCTGCCATTAAAGGTATTACAACGTTTTGGGAAATTTTGAAAAATGGGTGGATAGTGAATCTTTACAGTTTTCATATGTTTGGAATTTTGGATGCCCCTGTGGATGTATTAAAAGCACTAGAAACTTTAGCCCCTAAAACACTTCTGCTTTCGAGAAAAATTGAATATAAAGATTTACCGGTGCTTTTAGGTCAACTCATCAAGCTTGATCACATCCGTTTTGAATTCAGAACATTCCTAGATGCCCTCAAAACGCATACACCCTCAATGCTGGTCCTTCAAGAGACAGTGAGGAAGTATGATCTACCAGACCTCCATAGCCTCGTCTCGAACCCACCCCTATACTCAACATGGAAAAGGATGATTAACTACAACGTCATCCTGGTGGTAAAACACAATACTCTACAAGGAATCCACTCTAAGTCCTCTCTCAAGTTCTGGATAAATATCATTCTACCCTCTGCAAATTTCCTATATCCAAAGAATGCACCATCTCCTCCCATCCGAAGAGCTCTTATAGTGAGAGCCCAATTACTCACATCCACCTGCTTGACACAATGCCGTCTCTTCACGCTTAAGAAATCACCTATCCCTACATGCCCCCTTTGTAAAACCAATGATGAGACAGTGGAGCACTTTGTTGGAGTCTGCTCATACCTGGACCATCTCCGTCAGGATTTCATCAGCAAAGTCAAGGAATGCCTCGTGGATTATCCCATCTGTTTAAACCTATATGATGATGATGATCCACATCAATTTGCCCCTGCTACTCTGTTACCCCTTCATCCATGCCTGCCTTCCGAAATTCATAATAGCCTACTTCTACTATCGCTCTTTTTCCCACACAAAATTGATGCTTCTCGTTCTAAGACTCTCCAAAGCTCCTAACCGGTCGGATTTTAAAAATTTACTTTATTTGGACTCCAGGAATCTCCAAAACAGTGGAAGGATCAACTAAGAAGAAGAAGGTGCTCCCGGTAAATTTTTATTAAATTTCAAATAGCTCCTACGGCTGTACAATGGCAGCTGCGACCATGGAAATCTCAGAATATGTAGTTGTGGTATATAATTTCCGAACGGGAATAGCTAATCGGTCGATTTTAGTCAAGACACACTGTTTTATAGCTTAATTAATATCTTGACCTTGAGAGGGAGCTATACATAATGTGTTTATTATTTATGATTTCATAACTTTAGAGTCGATTTCGACCGCGACAACGATCAGTGAATATTGTAGGATCGCATATGCTTCCAATATGTTCATTTGAACCAAATTCACGACCCCATACCAAAACTTTGTATTACCTTTAAGCTCTAAAGCTAAAGCATTCAAGGTATTTCTTCCTACCGGGTACCGTACCCACTTACTTCACCTGGGTGGAGAGTGGCAAATGTAGATTAATGTCTTGCCAAAGTAAATTTAGTGCCGTGGCAGGACTCGGACCGCTCGAGTTGAAACGCACATTATTTTGAACAACGATAGGAACAACTGCATGCAACGGGATAGATTAGCAATATGACTGATAATGGATTACTAGTTTAGACTGAGAAGAAAAAGTATGGTATGGATATATATGAACCAATATTAAATACACATTATTAAAATTGCTTTGAACACACAAGAGAAGTGAAAATGCTTTGATATAGAACATTACGTGGCATAACCATGATCTTATATTCTGGAATATATATTTTCTACCAAAATAGCAAGAGCGTGGGAAAAAATATCTTGGACGGGAGTACTTAAAATTCATAAGGGGTACTCACATGTACACACGGGCGGTCCCATGCATGCGATAACTACCAGCACCAGTACACTCCAGTGCCCATCCATTGCGAGCTGCTCCAGATACCAAACTATGTGACCCTATCCGACCCGGTAACCCTCCTCACAGCACAAGCAAGTAGTCCTGATAATAACAGCGAGTGAGAGATTTGTTTGGGTTTTGTTGGGGTATAAAAGTCGGAACTGCAATGCAATGTCCGTGTGCGCGCTTGAGTGAAGTCGGTGAATGGAGCGGTTTTCACACAACAGCGATGGGAAGCTTTCTTTGATAATATAAGTCGTCAGTTAGATTATGCCTTTTCTCCCCTATTTCTATCAAAGGGAACAGAATGAACCAACCACTTTGCGTAACAGTTTCCTCTGGTGGGATCTCCAGACTTCGCGCTCAAGATGAGAGTTACATACGAACACTTCGCACCGCTGTTATGTTTTGTTGTGATGGTGGTGGTATTAGTGGTATTAGTGGTATAGTGATCTTCATGTTTTCAAGGTATACCGCCCTCAACCCTTTTGTATGCTATAGTGGTAAGCTTTAATGTGTATTGTTTTCCTAGGTCGATAACCCTAAGGAAACGAATTACAATATGAATATACCAGTGCTTCATTATACAATCAAATTTTCTGAATAAGGCCAGTGACTTTATTGCGGCAAAATTTTGAGGGGGAAAATACAGTTTCAAACAGCTAGAGGAGTAAAATCGTTAAATTATGGAACCAATGAAATGTCGATGATTAAAATATCAATAATATTCCCTTCTTGTATAACACAGGTAAGTCCAGTGGCGTAGTGCGAGTCCAACTCATATATCATGGGGGGGGGGGGGCGTACCAGCCATACTCGGATAATGAAATCTGAATTTATCATAGCAACTAATTAGTATAGGGTGCCGCGAAGGGGGTCCATTCCCATAGTTCTCTTTATTCTCCTCTTTCACGTTTCATATTTTTATTCTTCCCCATCATTTCGGTGGGGGCGTAAGTGCCCCTGCACAACTCCCTGTAGGTAGGCCATACTTCATTAGAAAATCTACCAATGACCTTTCAAAGAGTTTTGGAAGTTATTACTCTATGATTTAGTTCCGCCAACCCTTATCAAAACACAGTGCTAGTCAATAAAAAAAAAACATACCCTGTGCCCCCATACTCCACCTGAGTCGCCATGTGACAAATGTAGATTAATATCTTGCCAAAGGACGTTAACGAAGTAGGGACCCGAACCCCTTACCCAGTAATGCAAAGTCCACTGACATAACTACTACACCACATCACCTCAAACACTGTTTATCAAAGTACCCAACCCTATGATTAGTAGTATTTCAATAACATCGAGCGCTGCCAAATTATGAAGTTGATAAACACTTTGATTGGTATAAAAATAAAATAGATCCTTTATCGGCAGCCAACAATATTATTATGTTCTTTCGTTCTTTAATTGATAATGGGCCAACGAAAAGTACAATCATAGCGAACAGGATTCATGCTTTCTATATTTTGTTGTGATATATACTTTTCTGCCATTCGGTCATGAGGATTTTTGTTCCCTCTGATATTTTCTATACAAGTAGGGTAGAAATTGCCCGCTATCATTGTTAGTGACGATAACTATACGGTACGTGGATGGATGAAACAGACTGTCCCTGAAAATGGAAAGTATTTTGGATGCCTTGTCGATGTTCAGTGGCAACCACGAAGCAGCTCATGAAATTTGAATCTCCCAAGTCACTAAAGGTCTCTCGAAATATCCTGTCACGTTTGATACGGGCTACTATTACAGAAGAAGAAAAAATGTTATTGTATCTAAGAAGCTAGCCACCCTAGACAAACTTTCTTTTCCTCCGCCCCTAGATGGTGTTTTTTCTGGCTTACTGACAACTCTTTGGTTTCCTTTTCTCGGATTTCTTTTAGCCGAAGGGTATATTCAATTCCCTCCCTTTGCTTTCTTCTTTCGGTTTTCTCCTTTAAAAGGAACATTTTGCCACGACTTAAACGGTAGAATATGAAAAATCAAGCAATTCTTGGTGAAGTTTTATTCGGAGGAATCCAAATCAGCGGATGAAGAAAAATCATATTATGAATTTGATATCCTTTTTACTTTTATAAGTTTCTCTACATATTCATTGGTATGTGGTCTTTTGTGCAAGCTACTTTCCGTTTCTATTGTACCTGGCTTGGCACCTTCAAAAGATCCTTAAAAACTTACTCTCCTCCCCCCTCCCCCCAGTGATCTATGTGATCTACTTTCTGTGAGACTGTATATTTTGCGCTCTTTTCACACATTTCTATTTGTAAGCGCTATGGTACTTATTGTTTTAGCGCTCCTAACTATTCGATAATATATTATTATTATTATAAGTTTATTCCAAAGTGTCCCCTCATTGACAGTTGGTCGTATAGTTGTTTTTGCTTGGTTTAGTTTGTACATGCTCCCGGTATAAATTTAGAAATGATATCTCGCTGAAATTTTGAAATTTGGTGAAGGTTCACAGATCATTTGAACCAATTTGGTTCCACAGACCAAACAGCATGGTTTCAATTGTTATGAACGAAAGTTCATGAACTCGAATTAACTGTCCGTTGAGGCAGGATATGACTAAATCACCACTTTCCATATATACCACTCACTCCGTCAAATAATTTGCATATGCTGAGGTTATAAAAGAATAACATGATTGTTCCCCGTGTATACATCAGATTACATTTATAATCAAACAAAGTAACAATCGAGAAAGGAGCAGGAGCGTCTCGGAGTAATTAGCCGCTAAAGCAATAATAGGCTCACATTTACCTACACAATGTTTTATGTACTCCTAAAATAAATATACATATTTGTTAATGCCGCTGTGGGGTGATACCTCGCACCTATATAGACACTAAAACGTCAATCAATTTAGATGATTATTATAAATTTCACCATTGCCATTTAGTAGAAAAATAGGTAATGATTGTTTATTTATTGGGAGTTAGATAGCTTTGTGGAGCAGGTGCATTAAATCGGGGAAGACAACAACAAACAAACAAACAAACAGAACAAAACAAGAATGAAAGAAGAGATGAAAGATGAGAGGATACCACTATGAAAGAGTAAAATAAATGGAGAATTGCCGGTTGGTCCACCACCAGGTCTCTACTACCCAACTAATCTATTCCCATGTGGTCTACACACAGCCCATCTACTATCCACATGGTCTCATAATCATTTTGTCTACTCATCGTTTGGTCCAATGACCATTTAGGCTAATAGTCACTTGGTATAATATCCGTTTGGTCTAATGTCCAATAAGTCTACGACCCATTTGGTCTACCATCCATAATGATTAAATGATTATCAGACCATATTGATTGTAGACAAAGTGGCCATCAGATGTAATGGGAATTTAGACCAAATGGCAATTAGACCGAACTGGTTCTAGACCAAACGGCTATAAAGCGAAAAAATAACACTCTCAGAGCACCCATCTCAGAGCACCCAACACTCATCTACTGAGCAATGCCGCTTCACACCAATGAACCCATGCTATACCAACGTCAACTAAACTATACCCAACAAACTTCTGCATCCATGTGGGAGCAATGAGAGAAAGAGATGCAATCGAATTTCTATGACAGTACATGTACATATATCTGCAGTACTGGTTTTGGAGTTCGGGAAGTCGAACAGGAAAAGGCGACTTTTAGTTTGGGAGGTCAACGAAAATAAAAAGAGAAGTGATCTGAGGTCACTCAGGATCAGACTACACGGAAGGGAAAATGTTGTGTATTTAGGCAGATTCGGGGAGATGCTCATTGTTATTGTCGTATACACATTGAATGTTCAATTTGAGCATGTTCTAAACTACATGATTAGTTTTGGAAGTATGACGGCAATAGCAGTGCTTTATCTCTGCAGCGTACCAGCATACAGAGTTGTCGTGTAGTCGAGTGGTTAAGATACTCTAATGGATCGAGATGCGAAGGACGTTGGTCCGAGTCTCGACATGACACTATGATGTCCTTAGGCAAGACATTTATCTTTAAAAAAAATTGGTGCCATCGAATATAATCAGGTACCCAGAAAGTAGAAACATCTTCAGTGATGTGAGCACTGAAATTAGTTGGCTGCTTAAATTACGGGGCCTTGAACAACTTGTTATGATGGACGCTATTTACAAGAAGCCAACGTTTGATAGTCATCCCATAATAACAATACAATTCTAACTTTTCGCTTGAATGTTTGTTAGTCTTAGTTGTTTATTTAACTTTAAATAATTATGAAGATTCAAATGAGAAAACTATGAAATTATCAATAAATATTGAAACTCATAAAAGGTCTTACATTTCCAAAGTGATCAGATTGATAAGCATGCATGCCGAGCAAAAATGAAAAAGCGATACAATTTTCTTCAACCATTTTTCTCCACCATTCATGAGTTAACGGAGTTTGTTGATAGGTTTATAAAACAACCTATTGCGAGACTATGATAATTTTGCATACATATCTTTTTTTTTTAAACAGAGAGGAATGGAGTAATAGTGCTCTGTGGTGTGGGTTTGCCCTTGGTAGAACACCTGACATTATTCATAATATGGAAATAATCATATCATAATTATGTTATCAATAATCATGATAATGTGTAGGTCTATCCGGCAGTGCAATACCCCGCATTTGCAGACAGTAGCTCACCATGCATATATGGGCATTGTAGTGATACTAAATGTTGTTTCTTTATGACGCCCCTACTCATTCTGTCAGTATATACACTACACCAAACAACATTTTGGAAATGAAAACAATCCAACTTTATGCGGGGAGGAAAAGGGAGCCCTCATTTTTGTAAAGTTTTATCCTCTTTAATCCCTATAAAATATGATTCCAGCTAAATGCCAACAGAGCATCAACTTAATTAACACGTTGCAAATATGAGGGTTGTATACCGTGGGTTCTTAGAAAAAGGATGTATTGTAAACTCAAGATTAAGAATTTGGGGTTAAATAAAAGAAAGTAGGTGAATTCGAAAATCAAATTCTTGATACCATTTGATAAGCGTACGGGCCCAATCTTAGCGTCAAGGAGGGGGGGGGGGGGGGGGTGGGAAGGAGGGTGGTTGGCATCTCCTGTCCGAATATCAACATTCCAGTTCCTATAGTGAAATCCTGACACTTTATAATCAAGGCAATGTAATCTAAAATAATAATAATAATAATAATAATATTCGATTCTTGTATAGCTCATATCACATTATAACGTCTCTATGCACTTCCAAAGAGTTTTGTAAATCTTTACCCCGGCTTTAGCATGGCTGTCATTACGGCGCTCTAGCATTTCAAGGAATTAATTCCTGCCCGGTACCCATTTACCTCACCTGGTTCGAGTGTGGCAAATGTAGATTAATATAGATATTAAAACAGATGACAGCTGCTTGTAAATGAGGTGTGGTTGATCGTATATTTATTTCGTAATTTTATCATTATCGAGGAGCC
>JAVYIG010015569.1:0-35298 GCA_035222895.1 Strongylocentrotus droebachiensis | reverse complement strand
AAAGTGCCCCCATTAAAAAGAAAGAGCTCCTTCCCCTTCTCATAACTGCCCTTTTAAAAATCTGAACAGTGCCCCCTTTTCATTCAACAAATGCACATTTTCCTTTATTATAAGTGCCCCTTTTACATTGTCATAAGTGCCCCTTTTCATATCTGGTCAGTGCCCCTTTTCACCTCTGATAATTCCCCTTTAAATAATGATACGTGCCCACTTTCTAATAAGGGACCTATCCCCTTTTCTCTTCTTATAAATGCCCCTATCAAAATCTGATGGGTGCCCCTTTTCCGTCAACAAATGCCTATTTCCCATTTTCGTAAACGCCTTTTTTTCATCACTGGTGAGTGCCTCTTTTCAGGTGAAAAAATGCCTCATTTTAACCTCTTATAATTATCCTTTGTACTTTGACACGTGCTCCTTTTCTTTTCTAATAAGTGTCTTATCCCTTTCGATAATTGTCCCCTTTTCATGTAATCATTAAACGTGCCCCTTATTTAAAGCGACTAAGAGCAATTTCCCCCAAAAGTTCGCTCGCTGCGCTCGCTCGTATTTAAAGAAGATATAATTATGTTACTTATCAAAGGTCTTTTCAGTCTTCCGTTATGAGAATATGCTTATAACCCCATCACGATTGGCTTTTTTCCTCTTTATAAGATGTAATTTTTCGCACTGCGACCTTACAGATCTTAAAAAAAAGTATGAAGAGAAACAAATATTGAAATCATCCCTGATAATGTAATCACAATGTAGGGTAGGTATATACCAATGTCAAAAAAATGGTATATTTTCGCTTTGAGATTTCCCACTGTAGGTGCCCTTTTTCCCAGAAAGTGCCCTTTTTTGTTGGTGCCCCCCCCCCCCACTTTGGAAGTCGCTCGGCCGCCCCTGCCTCTCACCATTTAGCTTTTGCTCTCTTCCTCCAGGACACTACATGCATTTCTTCTGTCTTTCCTTTTACTCCTCCCTGTCTCCTAATACCCCCTTCATTATCTTTTTCTTCCCTTTTCCCCTGGTCTATCTCCCTCCCCTCACTTCTCTCTCTTGGTCTCTCCCACTCTTTCTTTCTCTCTCTTACACTCGCACATTCTACTCTTTGCCTCTCTCTCCCTCTTATTCAAGTATATTCAATATCTACAGTAGATCTTAACATCCACTTTCATTTCTCTCACCAATTATTTCTTCTCTTTCTCTTCCTCCAGGACACAACATGCATATATTCTGTCTTTTCTTTCACTCCTCTGTCTCCCTATACCCCCTTCATTATCTTTTTCTTTTTTCCTAGTCTATATCTCTGTCCCCTCCCGCCTTTCCCTCTCTCTCTCTCTCTCTCTCTCTCTCTTTCTCTATCTCTCTCTCTCTCTATCTCTCTCTCTCTCTCTCTCTCTCTCTCACCTCAGCGCAGAAAAACGGGTAAAAATCATACATAATGAAAGTGCACACACATAAATGCAATGACAGGTCCACACATGTTCCTTTGGAAGTCCAATGTACTTGCGTTTATTTCATTATTTATTCTCTGTCATATCCAACACAGAAAGGGTCTAGATTCATATCTGTGGAACATGAGCAAATTAATATTTGTTTTCAGCATTAACTGCCAATCCTACTGTAGAAATAATGTCATTTTAAGAATGGAATAGAGGAGATAAAAATCAAGATTGCAATCATTTTCACTAAAGAGCTTTGCATCATAGCAGTTACTTGCTCTATGATACCAAATAACATGTACAAAAATCACATTGCTAGAAATAACTAATAATATACAGCTTAAATCTCACTTTGATACAGTGTATCATTTCATTTTAAAAACCCTTGCAAATATCTTCAAATCTGCTAAGCACATAATGACAAATAATATTCTCTTTCGCTATAGTTGCACATTGTATTTGCTGCTAATCGATACATTCTGAACAATTCAAATATATTTGTAAACATGCGATGTCCCATTACCATGCTTTCTGTGTATGTTCCAAATTCATCAAATAATTTTAATTCAAAATATGTCTCCCCTAAACTATACAATCAACACCCCCAACTCCCCACCACCTCAACATTTATTCATGGCTGTACATTAAAACTGAATAAAACAGAAGAGGCAAGTCTTGAGAAGAAGTATGAAACATAAAAACGAAATAAAAATAGTTGTGGTAAAATAAATGACCTTAGTTTAATAGCACTGTGGGTCAAACATGGTAAATTACATTAAAAATGCTGAGGGTAGAAATGTATTGTGTCATATATATCCAGGTTTTTTATATTTATCTACAAAAGTGATGGTCT
The DNA here is from genome assembly GCA_035222895.1 of Strongylocentrotus droebachiensis. Lineage (NCBI taxonomy): Eukaryota > Metazoa > Echinodermata > Echinoidea > Camarodonta > Strongylocentrotidae > Strongylocentrotus > Strongylocentrotus droebachiensis. The sequence continues at coordinate 33,021 of JAVYIG010015569.1, read as the reverse complement.
GAGAAAAAAATATGAAATGATAATAAATGGATGGCTAGATTAACTTGATGTTTGTGTGAAATAGATGAAAATCATCTGTTCCTTACGAGGGACATCAGCACTTGAAGAAGAAATCAAATAAGACTCATTTTTTCACTACCGAATAATCCCTTAATTTTGCAAATGTACATTGGTTGTAATATTCACATGTGTGAGGGATAGCCTATACATGTACCATTAAATGAGAAATATTGAAGACTAATTAATACCTTGTAAAGACTAAATAGTGATTGTATTGTAAAAAGAAATAAAAAGTAAGGTAAAGTAAAAGCCACATTTTAAAACAATTGATCCTGTGAAGAGCACATTGTCGCACATCCACATACAGCATTGTGTTCAGTTGTGCAATAAAAGGAAGGTGGCAACAACTTTTACATTGTTAACTGTGACTCCATGGAGAAAAAAATTGAGGACATTTAAAAAAACAATCTAAATCAAAATTACTTATAAACCCCTCTTGATTTGCACCATCGCTTTGTAGTTATACCTACCTCTCTTTAAATTTAAAAATAAAAAAGCCCATCAAATGCATCATTTCTTCTCATAGTTCCCATCCAAATATCAGGGGAGGATCAGAGGGATTCAACTCCACACACAACTTACAACGATTTTACAACTTTCTGCTTCTAAAGCGAACTACACCACATCTTCTAGTTATCTATACTCACTGCAAAGATTCAAATCTCTTCGAAACACAAATCTATCTCTTCGAACCACATCTATCTTCTTCTCATTTTCTTGTCCACGGAAGAGAAAAACATGGTTAAAGAATATTTTGTAGGCTGCCAACGAGAACGCTGTATGAGCTACGTTGTCAACGGCAGTCAGGGCCAGTAAAAGGTAAACAGAATATGAAAACTCACTGAAATGACATACACAGAGGCTACAAACCGGGTATGTAATGTAACCAAATTACGCATTTGCCTTCGTGAAGAGCCTACCAACTATTTCATTCAACTGTTATGTATAAATGTATCTCAATAGCCAGAATTCAAATTGCATACATAAGTTGTTGCTAGGTTGGACAAACATAATGGCTTGCCTTAGTTACCTATCAACATGCAATTTGCATTCTGACTATAGAAATACAATTATTTGTAAACAGGTATGGCCAGTCTTTATCTTTACTATGCTCATTAATCAGCCACTATAAATTATTCTATCAAATTCATCCATCAAATGTTCATGGGTAGGGTTATGTATTTGCATTTAATAATTAATATAAATGAAAAATGTAAAGTCTGCTGCATTGTGAGGCCATATATTTTTTTTTTAAATGCACATTTGAATAAAATTTAACTATCCTTCTGAGATTCTAGCACACCAAAGCAAGGCATTCCATTGAAGAGGGAATATATATGCAGTATTCAGCTTGTTTCAATCATTTTGTTCACATTTGTCCAACCTAAATATATTTGATGAGTGTACTGTTCAGGTAGAGAAGTTTGCAAAGGATTTCTACGGAAATGTTCAATCATGGCACCATTCAATTCCAAGAACACCTTTTTCCTGAATCTTTTGAAACATAACCCCAGAAGCTATCAAGATACAGCCCTTTGTCAACTCTGCCGATTCTTGAGACCTAACCTGTTTCCTTTTAAAGTGTTATGATAATAACCTTATCAGACTCACTTCCTGAGTTATTCTCTTGAAATTCCCTCCAGGTTTACAATTGGGTATTGTCATTCGGAAGGCTTTTGTTGTTCGTATGTTTCCGCAGGCAGAGTAATTGTCCATTACATGCGACTTGCTAATGGCATTGTAACATTTTTTCCCCTTTAACAGTGCACATGGGATTTTGCATCCAGGTGCCATGTAATATATGTAAGTATATGTTTTTCTTTGATGCTGTGAAAAAAAAGGCTTAAAACAGTCATTTGCTTGGTTATTTAAACTTTGTGTTTAAAGCTACTGAATCTCTGCCTGTCTGTCTGTCGGTCTGTATCTACCTACCTTCCCTTCTCTCTCTCGCTCTGTGTCTCTCTCTGTCTCTCTCTGTCTCTCTCTGTCTCTGTGTCTTTCTCTCTATCTTCCTTCCTTTCTCTGTCTCTGTCTCTCTGTGTCTCTCTATCTTCCGTCCTCTCTCTCTCTCTCTCTCACTCACTCTCATCACTGCCAATAGCCAATTGTATATGAAGTGCTTTCAGAGATTTACAATTATTCAGTTTTCTTTAAATTTGTTTTGTTTTACAGTACAAATGGGAATTCCCATCTAGGCAGTGTCTCTAAGGTGCATGCTTTTCTCTAAAGTTGTGAACAAGGGCTCTAAACTATAACGGGCTCGCTTCTTTTATGTGAAAACTGTCTCTCTCCCCTATTCTTCATCTCTATCTTTCCTTCTGCCGTTTTTTTTTCTCCCTCTCTCTCATTTTCTTTCACTCACCCTCTTTTCTGTTTCTATTTCTCCCTACCTCTCTTATCTTGATCTCTCTCCATGGGGCAAACAGGAATAGAGGGTAAATCATGATTTCAATGAACTATTCAATATATGTGTAACACAAGCTATACAGAGCCCTTGTGCTACACAGAGAAGTATACTTTCATTTCATTGAAACTTCCACATCACTGACCAAACTATAATGGGGATGAAACACTACCAAATATAAACGCCTTTTCCCTACTGATTTGTTTGGTCAGGATCTCGCAAAATATATATATGTCTCAACAGGATGTAAATATCATTAAGACTTTTGTCTTTAACCTAGCTTATTGCTTATACCAACAACCCAAACAGCCACATAGCCCAAAGATCATAGGCCTCTCGAAACACTCTCCAGAGATACCTTTGCCTTTTGTCGTATTTTTACTTATGTCTCCTTTCCTATGATATACAAGCATTGTTTTTTTTTTATGAAGAAGAGGCTTTTGCTTGAGATCTGCCCCTTATAAGGATTTCAGACAATTCAATAACAAGCAAAGCTACATGTATAAGAAAGAAGTTATCAATGATTCAAAGTGATTGTATTATCAGTATCCAGTCTCCAGTTGATTGAAAGTAAACTAAACTCTAAATCATGCCGTTACCATGTTCTTTTACCTCATCGTTTGGTGGGGAGGAAATCCACTGCTTGACATTACCGACTCTGTGGACTGCTCCCCCTGGCCGACACTCATGATGGGGCCACCCACGGCTGCTGTGGTGGTGAACTGCACGTTGGAACGCTGTTGTTGCTGCTGTTGCTGTTGCCATCCTTGATCATGGTGTTGCTGATGTTGCTGAGCCTGTTGCGGGTGTTGCTGGGCATGTTGTTGGTGTTGCTGGTGTTGCTGAGCATGTTGCGGATGTTGCTGATGTTGCTGATGGTTGGGATGGTGATGGGAGGGCTGTTGGGTGTGGCTTGAGCGTGGCAGACTGGGGTTCAGACCAAGAGAACTGTAATGGAATGACTGAGCACTGCTCAGAAAGAAAAAAAAAGAAAATGACATGTTTTCAAGAATGACTAAAACAAAATCTTCACACTTTTAATAAAATTGTGTTTTTTAAACGGAAATCAAAACATCTGAGATGTTACAGCACTAATTTCAGGGATCTTATATTTTTTGCCACCGACCCTTCCGTATAATTTTTTTAAATTTTCTTTAAAGTACACATTTATGGAAAGTATGACTACTCTTAGCCCAACAATATACATTGGTTTTTCAATGACAAATCCCATCATGAAAAGCCCAATGTATATGTACCGTTAGCTAAGTCCTACACAGAACTAAAGAGGTAAATGAGATAGCATACTTACATATCCTGTCTGTCAGATTGTGATTGACCAAATGCCTGCTGCACCTGAAGCTGTGCTTCCAAAGGCATCACGCCTCCGGACATGGAGCCATCAGATTCCGCAGGACTCCTTGGACTTCCTGCAGAGGCCATCTGTGGCTCGCCATATTGCTGCTGCTGCTGTTGCCTCCCCTGTTGCAGATCATGTTGCTTGTGCCATGCCACTTCTGCAGAAGTAGGCTGTTGAGGCCACCCGGACATGAGGGCTTGCTGTTGGTGCTGCTGCTGTTGTTGTTGGTGGAGATGCGGAGGACTGACTGCCATGTTCTGGCTCTGCCTGGACTCCAAGAACCCTGCGGGCAATACAGAAGGACCGAAGGGGCTTTGTCCAAAATACTGGGCCATTGCTGGTGGGGTTGAGGCACCAGGAGGGGACTGGAGAAGGTTGTGGGGCGGCGAGGCAGCAGGATGCTGCTGCATCTGAGGATGAAAGCCCGGCTGCTGATGGGAAGGTGGAGAAGCGATTCGGTTGTAAGGAGACGACGGTGAGAAGGCCGAGGGGCTTCCCCAACCAGGGTGTTTTAATTGTTGCTGCCATTGCTGCTGTTGCTGCGCTTGCCTGGGGTCGATAGGTATCGGTTGTGACTGATTGGCCGAGCGGTGCTGCTGCTGTTGAGATTCTTTCTCCTGCTCCTGGTCTTGGTTAGCGTACCCTAATCCAGGGGGGCGTCCGATCACTTTCTGCGACGGTGGCAAGTAGCCCTGCTGAGGCGGATGCTGCGAGAACAGCTGCTGTGGACTCAGTTGTTTACGAGGACTCTGTTGCTGCTGAGGATGTTGTGGAAGTGTTTGTTGCTGACTAGATCGGTGATGCTGAGCCTGACTACCTGGTGACATACCCTTGGTCTGGATGAACTGGTCTTGTCTGTACTGCTGTTCTAACTGTTCCATGGACTTGGCACCTGGAGGCAACCTTGTTGGTCCCTGCTGTTGCTGTTGCTGTTGCTGCTGCTGTTGTTGCTGCTGCTGCTGCTGCTGTTTACTTTTTAGTTGCTGTTCAATCTCATCAAGGGTTTGGGCACTGGCTGGAGTTGTTGGTGGTCTCATAAAAGGAGACTGGGTCGGTGCCTGGTAATAGAGTGAAAAATTAAAACAATTTCAATATTTTTGATCAACATGTGCATAAACTTCCAAGATGCTTCATACACGTAGCTCTCTCTATTTCAAGAACAATGACTTGATTTGTTTTTTTATAATACCAAAGTGCATATATATATATTTTATTCTGCCAAATAAATGTAAATCCATTGACAAGTCTATCAAATTATAATCTTCTATCTTTGAATGCATGCAAGATGAAGAAACAGACAATCCTCAATTTCCAAAATAAAATACAGTACTCTAAACTAAATTCACAGTCCACGTAAATGTACATATTAAAAAAAATGCTGTCATTAACATTTGTAGGCTCCTTAATTCCTGTATTCCTTTCTTGCACTTTTCTTTAGAAATTAATGTTAGTTATGTTGGTCCCCCATGATCCTCTTTTTCTTATGTTAATTGAGAGCTGAGTTGATGAGATAGCCACCTGTCAGTGACCTCGCTGGGTGGTCTAATCCCTCCTGTGCACACTAGTACGACAGCCTTTAAAACAACTTTTACAAAATATTTTCATAGATGCTAACGGCTTTCCATAATGGTTAAGTCCAACTTAGAGATAAGTTCAACTTAGGATCTTTGTGAAACACCCCCTAGGAATGATAAGTATATAGAAGAAGTATTTCTGTAAAACAAAAGAGGTATTTGCATACCTGTCCTTGCATTGGCGATTGTTTGCCCATGACCTGAAACAAGGCTGCTAACTTATCCTGTTGCTGTTGCTGTTGGATCATTGCCTTCAACGAATGAAATAAAATGTGTGAGATTTGTTGTTAATTATAAAAGAGGTTCTTGATTATAGGTGAGCTAATTGGTAATAAGTCATGTTTTGAAGCTTGTGCATTTAATAGTGCTACGCCACAATGAGCCGGGATGATGAACGAGACTTGTCAAGTTCACAATGATTGAGACTTAAAGGGGGTGTAGCATGACGAGACTACGTGTCATTCCCGTGACCTGACTCAGGGCCAATCGGGTATAATACGACTACGGACGACGCGACCGCAGTATTCACGTGCCTGCAACATACACGAAACCGAAACGTGAGGAGAACTTTGGTCTGTTTCGCGAACACTAGCACGCGCTTAACGTTAATCAAATCCATTCGTTTACGTGCAGTTGTTCAAAAGAAGTCGTAGATGGCGTTAACCAGTATTTGCCATGCTACACCCCCTTTAGCCTGCCTGCATTGAATGATCACTAATGCACTCACAAACATGAATTATTTGTATAGTAAAGCATATATAAGTGCATAACCTATCGACCAAAGTTTCAATGTAAATTCAACTTGTTCTTGTGCGTAGGCAAGTAAAATAATAATCAGTAACTGTGCTTTCCTGCACAGCATCGGTGCAGAAGCGCCGACATCCCATCTAAACATGTGAATAAATTTAACATCTGGGTTTCCTGCGAATATGCGCTTTTGTTTGCAATGTATTAGCTTTTTGGCATGACAAAGAAACAGGTGCATATAATTACTGATTGAAGCTTGAGTATTGTGAATGTTTAGAAAGGCAAGACCGGAAGAAGAAAAAATACAGTAATCCAAATGCACTTTTAATACAATACTGAACCAGAAAAAAGTGGTAATTTCTGTATAGCATTGTATAACATTTTTGCCTTTCAATATTGAGAAAATTATTTCTTTCTATAAACTTATACAGATAACAAAGGCTTACTAAACAATAAAACAAGCAAATTTATAAAGCACTCTCATAAAAACTCTTTTTTTTTCATGGTGCTTTACATTAATTATAAGTTTTTATAAAAGTTTGAGGTTAATATGCAACTTAGATGAATCCAACTAAATAGTGCATGGTTGTCAGAATGTCAGATGAATTAGATGAGAGAGGGTAAATTTTCTGAAAATACCACTAATATACATTTGGAAGCACTGCATGATGAAATTAGATGAACATAGAAAAACTAGATAGAAGTTGAGAAAAGTTAAATGACAACCTAAAAGTAATAGAAGGAATGAGATTTATTTCCATGTCTCGTAGGAAAAGTACACCAGCAAAGTAAACCGAAAAACAAGCGCTATACTTAGGAATATTCTATTTTATTTGTCCAAGCACGTACATGTATTAAATAATTGGCAATTTATTGTCTTTTGTTTTGAGTGAGTAAATGGCCATCATGCATGTGAACAAGTTAAGCTCAAATATTCAGCTCGAGGTGTTGGAGGAACTTACCATCATCTCTTCCGGAGGCACGTTGTTGAACCCCGTGAGGGCTTGCAGGGGGTGGTTCTGGAACCCCATAGGTCCCATGGATGGGACCTGGGGTGGACAAACACCCCCAGGGAACTGGGAGGGGGGTAATGGGTTAGGGGCGGGGCCACTTTGGTTATCCCTGTCTAAACTATCCCCCGGGATGCCGGCAGGTTTTGAAATCAGCCGATGACCGGGTGCATTTCTCGCATCCTGCTCATGCTGTGCTTCATGTCTTGGTTGTTTATCGTGTGTCTTGGAAGGGACAGCCTCTTTCTTTTGTCCATGTTTATCTCCCATACGTGGATGCCCTGCACTTGCTGGGCTCTTTTCTCCCCGTTCCCCTACTCTACCATGATGAGCCTCAACCCCGCCCCTCTCTGGAACCATACTAGCTTCCCCTGCCCCCCTCCTAGGACCCATCTGTTTTTCCTTCCTCATCTTAGAACGGACATACCCTGGATTGGGGTCTGAGGGATTACTAGGGGTAGTTGAGGGGTTAGATTCCATGCTACCCTTGGATTTCTGTATGAGATTAAAGAGTGAGTTGGATGAATGGGGTGAAGAGTTAGTGTTTAGTGTTCCAAGATAGTCCACATCAAATGAAAAATATGCTCATGACCATCTATCATAAAGATGAACATTGAAATAAAAAAGATATTGACACACATATAATAATTAGAAGAAAAATGCAACAACCAAAATTATGAAAAAAAGAGGAACAAAATCCTGTTGTTACCATCAATGGTAAGTTCAAATGGTAAAAGGTCCTTTTATAAAAGCAAAGGTTTACCACCCCCCCCCCCCCCCCTAAAAAAAAAGGATGAAATAGGTGTCCAGTCAGAGAGTGTGTAATGGCAACATATTGCTGGTTTTGAATTTATTTTACAAGTCTGATTTAGAAATGCACATACACATTCATCATGAAATGTTAAATGAGAGAAGAAACGATGCAGGTAAAAAAAATGACTACACAGGATGTGGTATGCATATAGCACAGTATTAGTTCAGAAGAGAGACTCGGAACTGAAGTTAAGTGTTTCAACAAAAATCTGTTTCAGACAGAGCCTGGATAAGATACAATTAAAACAACCCGAAGTCATCAAACAATCACCATTTTGTAAATATGAGTGGGATGAATAATCAAGTGAAATTTAATGAAACATAATGATCCAACTATATATGCACCACACAAATTTCTGTGAGCTTAAACTTATCGAAAATCTGTGACCCTACTCTAAAATTAAAAATGGGGTGGTATCATTTAATGATGAAATGTTGGAAAATAGAGCATATTAGTTCATTTCAACGGTAGGATGAGATATACATGTATCTAACCTTGTCTGTTCCAGGAGCTTTTTCTGTCTTGGTGATGGTAGAGGGGGCTGTTTGCTTTGGTTCTTTGGCTTGTTTGACCTGCTTGTCCTCCGCTTTCTTGACAGGAATAGGTTTGACGGGGTACAGCTGACGGGCCACATCGTCTACCGATCGCTCCGTGGTTTTGTTGGGTTTAGACCGTTCTCTTTCCTCCTTAGTATTGCTGGCTGGACTGTCCTTCACGGATGAGTTGCTGCTGACAGCCTGGATAATGGGGAATTAATACATTCAATTGTTTTGATGATCATTTGTAACTGTGGACATTAACATTAAGGGGGTGGGGGGCGCTCACTTTTTTTACTTTTTACGATCAATTTAAGTCAGAAAACCTGATCACTTATCTTTATGATTTCATTTTAAACTATTATTACTTTTATCATTTACTAGCATTTTTTAAAACATGTTCACCCTTTAGTAGCATTAAAGTCATTCAAACCATCCTTCCTAGCACCCTCCCATACGCCTTAAAGGTAAAGATCAGTTTTGGAAACGCCCCCTCTCCAAAAATGAAATGGAAGCTCTTATTACCAATCATGTGAAAGAATATGTTTTGACTAATACGTGATGATACAAATTTTGCTGAGAAACCGCTTACTAATTGATATATTTGGTAAATTTATATATCTATTTGGACTTGATAGATATCGCGCACGTGTCGTGCACGCGTCGCGTAGTCCGATATACATCTTTCTGTGTACAGTGCTTGTAACTTTACCAAGATTGGGCAAAATTTCTTATCATTTTGATGATTCCAGAACCTTGCAGTGCACACCTATACTTATATGCTAGATGATCAATCTTTTCTGATCGATTCCACAAAGTTTCTTTCACAATGCAATTGCATGACCCATAACTGGTCTTTATCTTTAAACAGATATATGGCAGCTATAGGGCAAGGGTTTGTTAGGATTTACCTCTGGGGATTCTCCAGTTCGATTCTTAGATGACAACAATGAGTTACCATGGAACTGTATCATAATGCCAAATCATATGCACATTATTAAGTAAGTAAAAATCATACATGCACATTACGTGTGAAGTACTCAAAGTTTAATGACGTCCCCAAACAGCATCCACGGAGCCTTGCAGATACAACCACCTATCAAAACTTTAGGATGACTATAGAATATAAACACCATATACATACTGGTGATTCAACCTTGTTTGGAGTGCTGACTGGTTTCTGTTTAGGCTCTGAAGACCGGTTCCTCTCTTCCCTCATATTTGGCGAGTCGATTGATTTATTTTCTCTGACCGTTCCTCTTGCAGGAGAGCCTGTATGAATGGGGAATAACATAGGGTGTATTGTAGAATAGAACTAAAATGAGCAGGATTGTGTTTATTATCCAATAATGTTTCATATTTCATTAAGTCATTAGTATGCCTGCTCAAAGAGTAGTCATTTTCTTTATCCTTAAATTGGATTCTACAAGCACCGGAAAAATCAAAGAGTGAAGCAAACATGTCTTATACATGTACATATAACAACGAGCACATATTCCAAAATTTACTAAACCTTGAGTCCACATACTTCCCCATAACATTTCATGTATCACAACTCCTGGAACAATTAAAAAATGGGGCAGCTCAAGTTGCAAAGACGGTTTCATATGCGTACACAGAGGTGTCATTTTGTTAAGGGAAAAGAAAAAAGACCCCCTCAGCTCTACCCTTAATGGGGCAGTCCTTAACAAAGTGACCAATCTTGCAAAGAAAGTTGCACATGCCTGTGTCATTTTGTTTAGGGAAAAAAAAGCTCTCCCCCCTGCCCCTTTCCTCCCATCTTTCATATGCCCTTTCCCCTCACCAGTATCATTTGGGGATGGTCTGTCTCTCCTCTCCCTATCTCTCTTCTCTAGTTCCTTCCTTTCCATCCCTCCCCCCCCCCCCTCCCCCTCTCCTCCCATCTTTCATATGCCCTTTCCCCCTCATCAGTATCATTTGGGGATGGTCTGTCTCTCCTCTCCCTATCTCTCTTCTCTAGTTCCTTCCTTTCCATCCCTCCCCCTCCCCTGCCCCTCTCCTCCCATCTTTCATATGCCCTTTCCCCCTCATCAGTATCATTTGGGGATGGTCTGTCTCTCCTCTCCCTATCTCTCTTCTCTAGTTCCTTCCTTTCCATCCCTCCCCCTCCCCTGCCCCTCTCCTCCCATCTTTCATATGCCCTTTTCCCCTCACCAGTATCATTTGGGGATGGTCTGTCTCTCCTCTCCCGATCTCTCTTCTCTAGTTCCTTCCTTTCCATCCCTCTCCCCTCCCCTGCCCCTCTCCTCCCATCTTTCATATGCCCTTTCCCCCTCATCAGTATCATTTGGGGATGGTCTGTCTCTCCTTTCCCTATCTCTCTTCTCTAGTTCCTTCCTCTCCATCCCTCCCCCTCCCCCGCACCTCTCCTCCCATCTTTCATATGCCCTCCCCCCTTACCAGTATCATTTGGGGATGGTCTGTCTCTCCTTTCCCTATCTCTCTTCTCTAGTTCCTTCCTTTCCATCCCTCCCCCTCCCCTGCCCCTCTCCTCCCATCTTTCATATGCCCTCCCCCCTTACCAGTATCATTTGGTGATGGTCTGTCTCTCCTTTCCCTATCTCTCTTCTCTAATCCCTTCCTTTCCATCCCTCCCCCTCCCCTGCCCCTCTCCTCCCATCTTTCATATGCCCTCCCCCCTTACCAGTATCATTTGGTGATGGTCTGTCTCTCCTTTCCCTATCTCTCTTCTCTAGTTCCTTCCTTTCCATCCCTCCTACCCCCCCCCCCCCCCCCCCCTCTGCCCCTCTCCTCCCACCTCTCATATGCCCTTTCCCCTCACCAGTATCATTTGGGGATGGTCTGTCTCTCCTTTCCCTATCTCTCTTCTCTAGTTCCTTCCTTTCCATCCCTCCCCCTCCCCTGCCCCTCTCCTCCCATCTTTCATATGCCCTCCCCCCTTACCAGTATCATTTGGTGATGGTCTGTCTCTCCTCTCCCGATCTCTCTTCTCTAGTTCCTTCCGTTCCATCCCTCTCCTCTTGATGGGGCAGTCCTTCACAAAGTGACCGATCTTGCCGCAGATACGGCAGCCTCGGTCGTTGGGTGGTGGCTCCCCACCGCTCAGAGCTTCAAGGTTCAGGAAATAATTCTGGAGGAGGGAGAGAAGAGAAGAGAAGGGCAACCGTGTTAGAAGCATGTTAAAGGTACTATGTCTCATTTTGCAGGCCAAAAAATATGAAAAGGTTAAATTCCAATGGCATTTGAAAGATAATACTAATTTAGAACTTCCCTCAAAAACGAAAGGGCTTGAAAATATCTTTAGGTGGAAAAATAACGTCCATAAGTTGTTGGATCGACTTAAGTAGTTGCAATCCATTAAGTATTAGTCTGATTTTCAGACCCTTGTACCGATCGGTTCTACGTTTTGTGCTGCGCAAAGATTCAATCAGTTTAATTTCGGCCATTACAAGAAGTGGGTTATTGATGTAGACATATGCTTATGTTACAGCTCATTTAATGTATGTTATTAGTCATAGTGAATAAAGGACTGGCTTACCATAAGATGTTCCCTAGGAACCCTACGAGGGGTACCAAACAGATCCCTGGCATTGCGTAACACTTGGACGATGTATATTGCCACTGTAAGGGAAAGAAAGAACAAAATTGACAAGCACAATAATAGTTTGTCAGACTATGATGCCCAATCAGTGTGTTACCACAAACGCATGCTCACATCATGATCACATGCTTTTGTCTTACAGAGAAAGATTACATATTGCATAATCAAGATCTAAGCCTGCAATTGGTGAACACTGTGGGCATACTATATGCTTTTGGACGCACTACATGAGCATACAAGGTCGATGAAAACACAAAATAGGGCATGATCACTATGCATACGCATACCCTATGAATTGTAAATATTCCGACAAATAAATATATTTTGACAGGCATATTTTCAAAAAGCCTCTCTTAATATACCCTGCTAATAATTTCAGGTGAGTTAAACAAATTATAACCTTCAGTGATCTAAAGACTGTAGTAGGTCTCTTTACTTCATCTCATGGAACAGCATAGTCTTAAAGTTCACCTCAGGAAATAATTAAAACCCTGCCCCTAAAAGCAGACAATAATGGAATAGATACTTAAAGCAGGACTGCACTACTTGTAGCTACTTGCAGCCTCAATACAGCCAACAATTCCTAAGCGGTACCCGTTGATCCCCCATGATCCCCTTTTTCTTAAGTTAGTTGAGAGCTGATTTGATGAGATAACCACCTGCCAGTGACAATGCAGGGAGGTGTTATCTCTCCTGGCCAAAGTAGTGCAGATAGGCTTTAGAATACCCTGCTCATGACAATTAAATTGAATATTCCCCTCTTTCACATAATAATAATCATATCAATGTTTGACAGTCTCTTTCCACTTACTCTTCTTGGAGGCCGCCCCTCCCAAGTTATGCTCCAGGTCAAAGGGGTCCTCGATGGCCACGCCCTTCTGCGGGGTCATCCACAGCTTCTCGAACCTTGTCAGAGGTTTGTGCTGACGTATGCTCACCACGTACTTGGTGAAGTCAAACTCCTCGGTGTAGAAGCGCAGCATGCCGAGCCACAGTGAGCCGATGCTCTCCTTGTTCTTGTACTGGCCCTTCCATACTCGAGACTGGCAAATAAGAAAAAGACGTTAAAGACATTGTTTAACAATGTTTCCAGTTTGACCAGTCTGAGATGCATGGCCCTACGTGTTATCAGCGTCTGTGATATGGTGTAACATTGAAGCCCTAACAAAATTACGCTTCAAAATGATAATGAAGTGCTTCAAAAAAGTTTTAAAATTTGAGTGTCCGGTTTTACCATACTCTAATAAATTGTAGTGTTATATGAAATTTGAAATTCTAATCATAAATATCTTGATAATCAGACAGGCGATCGGCTTGTAAAAGTTATGGGATTCCTGACTGACCTAAAGGTTTATATTGATTGCAGCATGAGCTAAATTCAGGATTATTTTTAGAATCTGAGGCAAAGATACCCAATCCCTTTAAGGTCTGTGAATATAAATAATCTGTGCATGAGCATTCTCCCTCAAAGGTATTTAGACAATACATATGGATGGTACAACAAAAATTATTGTCTACATATTTAACTGAATTCATCAATAACATGCACATGTATGCACAATTCGGCTTCAAAAAGGGCTCTCAAAATGCACAATCAGAGATATTTCTATAACAACCCATATAATAAACTCTTTTTTTTTTTTAAATTAATGAATGTTCTATCATTCCTGTCAGACTGTAGGATGTAAGTACAAGCTTACCAACTGGTTTAGATTACCAAAGAACCAGGCATTCCAGCCGTCTACCTCGTGGACTGGCTGCTTCTCACCAGTGTACAGCTAAAAGAGATAAATGGAAAACATCCTACTACAGGCACATACATGTACATTGTAAAACAAAAGTTGGTAAGGGTATGAATAATTTAGTTCTTAACAATATACAAATAATGCACTGTTGCGAGTGTGTTAGCGCAAGGCCAGTGCACATAGGTGATTACGCACTGACTAAACTGAGTGCACTGGAACTGCGCTAACACACAAGCGAAACAGTGCATTATTTGTTTTATAAGACGAGTCGGCAATACTTTCTTACAATATAGTCTAGATCTAGAGTATAGATAGATACAAGATCTAGATCTAGAATAATCTAGATCTACATCTAGATATTGAAAATTATGCACAAATTAAATTTGGCTGAATTACGCGAAAGCGATATCGGCAGGTATCGAGCGTGTGTTATCAATTTTCGATGGGAGATGTTTTGCACGACGGGAAGAACTAATACCAGCCCATGTGATGTCAATTGACCAATCGGATTGCTTACATTCTAGAACCCGTCTTATAATAAGTACTAATCCTAATCAATTGCAATAGAAATAGCCAAATGCCCTCCCGGGGACCGTATGGTAGGAATACCCAATGACCGGGGTAATGATAGTTATATTTGTAAAGCGCTTAGAGACGTTATTCCATATGAAGTGCTATATAAATCCAGATTTATTATTATCAATATTATAATCATACTGTTTTACTATTTCTCAGGATCATGCGACTACTTTAAATGGTACTACTGCTTCCACATAAGCTGTAGCTACTCCTATCTACAATGTACTCGTAACAATCACAAACCTCTTGTAAGACCGGCAAGATGGGAGGTTTCCTTTGCTGGAGAAAATAGATTGTGAGCAGTGTGTAGGCGTAAGATGATAAACTCCCTCTAGAAGCATCTCCAATATCACAATGCTGTAAAAAAAAATAAAAAAAAAAAATAGAAAAGATATAAAGTATGGAGAACAATTTGTTTCTGCTTGAAAAAAAAAATGAAAAAAAATAGAAACACAAAAACTTCAAAACACAATCCAAGCAGTTTTCATGTGCACTGCATTATTATGCACAACAAAGGTCCTGCACAAAATCACTGAATTAAATGTATGTGTTATAAGATACGGAAATGTGATGTGTATTTATAAAATATTGGATGGCTTTGAGTGTGATACAAGAGACATTGATAACACGTAGGGCCGTGCATCTCAGATTTAACATTGTTAAACGATGCCTTTAAGTTGGTCAAGGGTGTGCTCATTACATAAGAATGAAACGTTCACAAGAACGTGCCTCTAAAGCATTTTGATAAACAGAACATGGAGCAAAGACGCTTCGGTCTTACGTACCTTTGCCAGAAGCTTCATGGAGTAGCCCAGCACCCGCACCCTCTCATCGATCTGGGAGTACATGCAGAGGAGTCGAGTGTTGCACTGTGCCAGGGTGTTGTAGAGGCTGATGTCCCCTTCCAACCTGGTGGGCCGATGAATGAACTTGACGATGGGAACCTTGGCCGTCGGGATGGGCACGATGTTGTACAGGGTGTGGTTCCTCTTCAGGGCTGCGGCCAGTTTCTCGATGACGAAACCAACGTCGATGTCCTGCGATTGATGAAGAAATGAATGGATAGTGACTAGCTAGAGCAATACTTAAAGATAAAGCATGCAACAGGACTTCCTTACCTGAGAAATAAATCGTCATGTCCTCTTCAAAGTGACAAAAATCCTTGAAACATTCCAAATCAAACTTGAAGACTTAACAAATTCTCAGTGTTTACAGCTAATACACCCCTTCACGGTTAAGGCCGCCATTTTAATTTGCGAGTAAACATTGCATCATCAATGTTTTCAGATGTGCATGTATTGTTGCGTCACTGCCTGAGCTGCGTGCTCACATCATATTGACGGAGGCGCCACTTTATACTCGCAATTTAAAATGGGGCCAATGTCGGCGCATGCGTACTCTTGTAACCGTGAAAGGGTGTATTTTCCTTGCATATTTTTCAAACCTTTATTCTACTGAATTCATAACCTGTATCAACTGAAACTACTCACCTAATTGTCAATGCCTTCAGATATTCTTCCTTGCATATTGATCAATAGTTTAATTTTATTCTACCGACTTCATGTTCCGCATCAAATGAAATCATTTCATGGTAACTTTTCTGAAAAGGACTTAAAGGACTTTGCAGACGTTGCCTTACCTGTCCAGTTTTCATATCTTGGAAAGTGAGGCAAATGTCCAGGTCGCTATTCCGAAAGCCGAAGCCATTGCCCGATGACCCAAAGAGTGAGAGTCGAGCATCCCTGAGGGCATTCTGTCTGATGTAGTATTCCAACTCCACGATGCAATTATCTCTTGCCCTCATCTCTTGGCGAGAGGGTTGGTTCCTCACTGAAGTGATATATCATTTTTTGATAAATATTTTAAAGAGAAATTTTAACACACAGCAGTTGTAAGTGCTTGGAAAAGGTAAAACTCAACTATTCCGGTTCATTTGTTTGACAAAACTTCACTTGATATAAGATGTACATGTACGTTATTTTCAATAGGCATGACATTTCACAAAAAACAAAGTGAATAAGGAAGAGAACAAGTATTAAGAAAATAGTGGAATAATAAGCTGATGGGCAAGAGAGCAAGAACAGTTCAGGAATTTGTTTGAAAAGGAGGAAACTCATTGTCAGCTTAATAATAATAATTATAGTATTTGTAATGCGCCAACTCCACATGACTAATGTTTTCGAGGCGCATGGAGAAGAAAAACTATAAGTACACACAAAAAACCAAAAAAAATGAACAACAACAATGTGAAATTAAATCTAAATCTACTGGAAAGCCAGAAGGGCATCAACTACTCTCTTCTAACAGAGTACACACCTTTCTGGCTCTTAACAGACGATATGAACAACTCAAGATTAAACTTACGCATGATTTCCTCACAAACGATGGTGACATACTCCAGGAATTTAGGATCCATAGGAGGAAGGGGCTTCAATGGAGGAAGAGCATCATCGGGACAATCCTGTATGGAAATGACAGGTAGAGGAATGAGAGTTAAAGGATTTGTCAATGTTACACGTCTGTGCAATGCACCTGCATTCGAGCATACAAAACAGTCAACAAAAGTATATAAACTAGCATTCATTGAAGGGGAACCTTCGTTGTGGCGTGCGCCTGTAGTCACGTCTTTCGGATGGTGACGTTAAAGGTCGGTCTCTAGACGGAAATAATCATATCTGATTGATACACGTCTGTAAAAACCCAATTACACACACAGGGGAACCTTAATTCGTAAACTTTGCATGAACTTTACTTGGCTGACAAATATTTCTCTTCTGACTGACCAGTTATCTCACTGAAAGAAATTATATCAAGGTTGTTTTTTGTTCATTCATTTGTTTAAAGTCTGTTTAAGGATAGAATACGATTCTACACGTCTATGTTTGAAAATGGAACACAAAATTAAACTCAGAAAGGATGGGAATGATCAGCTGTATATGTGACTCTTGAGAGCCAAACTGCAAACCTGCAACAACATTGTAAAAAAAAAAAAAAAACTTTAAGCCTACCTTGCTAACATGTCCCTCTTTCAAACAACTTGTACAGATGACCTGGACGGCCTCCCCTCTGGTTAAGATCTGCTTGTCAAAGGTGAAGACAAAGTCTTCATCATCTACAACTTCTGCTTTGTTTTGCCCGATGCTCGCATCAGACACTTTGTCTCCTGTCACTGCACTGTCTATATTCCCAGACGATTTGTCTAGTTCATTAATGAAAGCACTAGTTACGCTATTATCTGACCTAGCAGCACCTTTGGCATCCTGATGTGAAGGCATGGATGTGTCCGAAGACAAAGAATTTGGGTCGTTTCCATCTGCAGCCGAGTCTGATTTCCGACTAGTATCTAACGTTCTTTCATCGTCGGTTCCTGATATTGCTTCAGAGCTGAGAGTTGCCTCTCTCCCGGAGTTTTGCGTATCTTCTTCCGACGTTCCAACCGCTCCGGTTTCCTCTGACTCCACCTCGCTGAGGACCATCTCTGCAAGTTTGGCACCGATGTCAGCTGCTGTGTCGCAGTCGTCTTCGCCAACGTCCAACGTACTTCCTGCAGAAACCCTGTCTTCTCCACTTTGTCCTTCACTTCCAATACCATCTAGACCTACCTCACCCGATTCCTTTGGACTATTGTTTCTTGACCCGTCCGGGGATGTCTGTCCCAGAGCCTTGCTGTTCTGCGGAATGCCAAAGTACTTGAGGGCATCATGGAAACGATCCATGATGTATTGGAACACGGAAGCGGTAGTGAGAGACTTGGCTACATTCTTTTTCCCGTTTGCAAAGGGATCTAGAGACAGATATAAACAAATAAGGCATAGGTCTGTTTAAAAAAAAAAAAATCATACTCATCCATGTTTATGCAAACTTCTTTCATATCTGGTACACAATGTTCTGTAATTTTGTGTCCAATGGATCGGTAACAGTGATCTGGGGGGTGTTTCATAAAGCTGTTCGTAAAGTTACGCATGACTTTACGAACGACTTGTATATGAAGTGCCAGATAGGACGCCCAAAGATTTTCCTGATGTTTTAACAAAGTGTGACTATATTTCCAATAACCTCAATTAAATTATGGCAAAGAAATATACTTTGCATTAAAAATGTATGTTATGATAAGAATGTTAATCTACATCTGAACAGTTAAACTTAAGTTGATGCAGTTAATAATGATTTAGCATCCCATTTGGCTTTTCATATTTAAGTCATTCGTAAAGTCCTGCGTAACTTTAAAAACAGCTTTATGAAACACCCCCCTGGACAGGTAATCACTTCAATAATTAGATGATTAGGCTTGTTCAAATCACATTTAAACTTGTTTTAAGAATATGTAATTACTTAGATTGCTATATTGTTTTTATTTTTCAACATTCTCACATTGTATGATAATTGTTATACCATTGATGTGCCAGTGAAGTTGTTTTTATCTTGTAAACTGAATATAATTCAGGCTATGGGTTGCCATGTTTAGTATTTTTAATAAACCACAAACCACATTACATAATTGCACTTTATAGAGCTGACTTCAAGCCAACTTCCTTACTAATAGCTATTTAATACCAGACCTGCCCCTTGAAATGGCAACATTTGATGCCTGTAAATGCATATTTCTTTTACATCTACGACAGATTTTTGTTTTGTTATGTTTTTGTTTTTGGTGGTCCCACTGATTGGCAAAAGTGACCTGCCACTGTGGTCTAGTGGATAAGCCACCGGACTGTAGATCAAAAGGTATGGGTTCAAATCTCAGCCCGGCACTAAAATCCTCCGGCAAGACATTAATCTACATTTGCCACTCTCCACCAGGGTGTAAATGGGTACCTAATATGCTTGAGCACTAGTTGATTTAGCAGCTCGGCTATAACCGTGGTAAATAATGTCTAAGCACCTTGAGCATCACTGTGTGGCGGATACAAGTGCTATATAAAAAAGCCATTATGTCACCGGACTGTGGATCACAAGGTCCAGTGTTCAAGTTCCACCGCGGCACTAATATCCTTTGGCAAGACATTGATCTACATTTGCCACTCTCCACCCAGGTGTTAAATGGGTACCCGGTAGGATGCGAAAGCTAATGTGCTTAGATTAGCAAGTGTGCGCTTGTAAAAATGATGCCTGGCGGGTAAGCCTGAATCCGATGACTGGGTAATAATTTGATTGCAGGGCCCTCAGGGAGAACAGTATAAATACTGATGAGGCTACCCTGGGTAAACAAGACATTTATTATTATTATTATTATTATTTGCAAAACTGACCTTCTATGGCTATTCTTCTGTTGGGAAGCTTGAGGTCAGCCCTGAAGACCGGCTCTCGCTGACGGATGCTGATCACTATCTCCTCGATGTTGATCTCAACCAGGTAGAACCTCAGCAGGCTGACCCAAAGGTCACCGATACTCTTCTTGTTCGTCGTCTTGAAGGGGTCATTCTTCTGCGGTGAGTGAGAGAGAGAGAGGGAGGGAGGGAGGGAGGGAGGGAGAGAAAGAGGGAGGGAGGGAGGGAGAGAGAGAAAGAGAGAGAGAGAGAGAAAGAGAGAGAGAGAGAGACCAAAGAGAAATCAATATCGTTATCTTTATTTACTGGGTGTAAGCCACAAATATGTTTAGACAATTGAAATTTCTCCCAGGAAGCATTACATTTATAAGAGAAATCAACATGATTGCATGACCAACTGTAAATTCAACTAAATGAACAATAAACCTATGGAAAAGGAGATGTGTAGTGTATTGAAATGCTACATTGTACATGGCTCATGTAATAAACTATCGGATTGCATAAACTAGTTTTCCTCCATCGTTTTGCTTTCTATTTCTTGGTAGTTTCCCTCTTACACATCATAACATACTTTTGTGGACATTTCTTCACCCTTATTCACTGATAGGGATTCTTTGTATTGACCACTCCATCCGAGACACATTACCACCATATTGTTTTTAACAGAGACAGTACTCTGGTTTTTTTGGAATGAACACCTTTAGCTTAGGCATCACCTACATGTAGTCAAGTCACAACACACCTCTATTATTCAAGTCTTAGATCCTTCTTGTACCAACATCGATACATAAAAAGTTGTGTGAAAAAAAAATGTTATAACCATCAACCGAAACACCTTAAATACCACACTAGGTACTGGTCTCATTCTTGAATATCGCCAATGCATTTAAAATTTATTAATGACCTCTAAACAAAATGGCACAAGAAATTTTAAGATTGTTCAGCGTAAACAAATATCGAGTATTAAGAAAAGTAAGAGAGAGTAAAAGGGGTAAAAGGGGAAGACATTGTTTTGCAGTGACTTTTATCATAGCCATATACAGTTAATATCCCATCACTTTGATACTAGACAGAATGGAAGGAAAACCACCACATTTGGGAAACATTCAGCAAAACCATGGAATTTTAGACTTCCTACTATTATGAATCATTTCCTGTTGGCCTTTCAAAGAAAGAAAAAATCACATGCTTTCCTTTGAACATGAACCACATGACATAATACGGCAACAGTGATAAAAATACATGGGGGCTCGGGGCAAATTAGCCCCTGAAATGCCAAAAAGAGCCCCCGAAAGTCATAAAAGAGCCCCCCAAAATTTGCATAGAGTTCAATGCAAAACGAATTAAAGAGTGTTATTTTCATGCAAGCAAGCTTGAAAAGTAGCCCCCGACATTTTTAAAGTATTTTTTCCCCTGTACAGCAACAGCTTTAGAATATAATAGACATGCTACAGCAACAACCACAGTGTAATTGTACCTCACAGCTTTTCAAATCAATTTATTCGTATTGTTAAAACCACACATGTATTTCAGAGCAGGGGTGGGGGGGGGGGGGCATTTGTCTTAGTGGGTACTAGCCCTTTATTGCGTGGTTTACAAATAGGTTAACAAACAAACACAAAATTGGGGGGGGGGGGGGGGGGGGGAGGTGGTGGTGGTGGAGGAAATGTCCTATAATCAAACACACAAATAAATGTATGAGTTCTGGGGGTGTTTCACAAGACTTGTCATCAGTGACAAATGACAGTTGTTGTTGTTATAAGCTACTGAAACCCTCGCTTCTGATTGGTTATCAGCAGATTTGTCACTGATATTTGTCATTTGTCATTGAAAAAAAGGCTTTGTGAAAAGGCCTACCTGTTGGAGGATGGGAAGGACCTGTGGTTCACACTGCTGCAGAAAGTAGATGACCAACAGAACAAAGGTGTGGGCAGGCATGGCCCCGATGGCCTGCTGGTCAATGCCACACATCCTGGCCCAGTAGCGCAGCCCCATGACCAGTGGCCGCAGCCGTCCGTCGCACTCGTTGTACTCCACCATCAGCTGCGAGCTCTGCACGGCATGCTGGTTGCCGGTTCCCAATTCACACGTGTAATCACTACGGAAAGGAGAAAATGGGCATGATATAATATGAAGTCAAAAGTTGGTTGCTCGTGCCAAATTCACAGATTTGTCACTGATTTTTGTCATTTGTCATTGAAAAAAGGCTTTTTGAAACGGGCCCCTGTATCAAAGGGCTGTGGTAGGGTTGAGTAAGAGCAATGATCACTATACCACTTTCACCATAGTTTCTTCCAGACCCAACCTTTTCATGAGCTCCCTTGTTTTCTTTCTAACAGATAATTTCACACCACAAATCTTCTGTATCATGGCTCTTTCTGTTCTCCTCAAGATACCTTCTTCTACTGTCTTCACATTCTAGGTTTCTGAACCATATATACCATTTCTGTTCCAATACATACCTTATAAATCTTGCCTTTTATTTCTATTGTAAACCTTCTAAATACTAGGATCGAGGCCAGCTCAATAAACTTCATCCACCTTAATCTGCATCTTCTTGCCACTGCAATCTCACATCCACCACCACTGTTGTTGTATCCCAAGGATAAAAAAAACCTATCAACCTTCTCTACATCTGCTACATACATCCAGAGCTGCCAACCTTGTGCAATAAAAAAAAAAGGAACCATAATGGCAAAAAAGAGGAATTCATTAAAACAAAACTTACAACCACGCGCGACACACTTCCAATGCAGAAATGTCCATTTCTTATGCTGTTATTTTCATATTAGGACCTTTGGTTTATTTACAAGTATCGGTAGGTAGTTTTTTGTTGTTGGTATAATCAGTGTTTCATTCTTTTTGAGAAAGTTTTTCTCTTCAAGTATGTTTTAACCTTAGTTTTCTATTGAAGTAGTGATCAACATTTTAGGGCATTTGGTTGATATGCGGTATGTTTAAAAAACGAATACAAAAACGTATTTTATGAAGAAAAAACGTACTACCCTAATTTTGAGGAAAAAACAGAATATTTCTGGGAAAAAACGTAATGGTTGGCAGCTCTGTACATCCCTTCTTGCTCCTCTACTTCTCTATTACTGATCTCTTTGCATTTCTTGCACTCAAAACTCTCAGCCATTCTCAGCCATGTGTTGCTAGACGTCCATCTCCCAAACTGTATTTACAAAAAATTACTTTAAAAATGTTTCAACTTTGTACTCACGATTCAATGTCCCTGAATCTGACGCAAGGATGCTTGCCCTCAAAATCTGCTTCGAATTCAGTGAAGTCTTTATCCACTGCAACACAAATTGTACAAAAAGAAAGATGGGAAGAAATGTGTATTAAAGAGAGATGCAGTGTGGCTGCTTGATAATTGCAAGTAATATTCCCCATTATCACCATCATCATGATATAATAACCGATATTATATTTTTAATTTATGAAATCCTGCTCCGTGATTGGTCAACATAGCATCATGTGACCAAACATAACATCGCTATGATGTAATACCGGTAAGAAAAATGTGCTTTACCGTGACGTCATCCATGGTATAGTGACGTCATAGATATGCAATTCCTCTGTGACAGAAATTATCATTATCATTACTATTTTTATAATTTTTATGAAGATTGGTTTGAAAAAAATATCAAAAATACATATCATGCACTATTTCAAGCCACTAGTGAAATTATGGATTCTTTGGCGACAGAAATTGGTTTGAAAAATTCCTGCCACCTCAATCCATAATTTTAACTAGAGCCTCTCAGTGCATGGTATATTTGTTTACTATTATATTATTACCATCAGCATACAAAAATCATAATTATCACTATCATCACTACCATCATCTTTATTGTATTCACCATCACCATCATCAATAATATCACTATCATACGTATTATCATGTTCCTCATACTTATTATGATATTAATATCATTATCATAATATTACCATAGTCACTATGATTATCATATTTATAACATCATCACTACAATGACCCCCCCCCCCCCTCCTCCTCCTCCTCCTCCTCCTCCTCCCCCCCCCTCCTCATCTCCATCATCACCATCATCACCATTCTCATCAGCATCATCATCATCATCATCATCCTCCTCCTCCTCCTCCTCCTCATCATCATCTCCATCATCACCATCATCACCATCATCACCATTCTCATCATCATCATCATCATCATCATCATCATCAACATCATCCTCCTCCTCCTCCTCCTCCTCCTCCTCCTCATCATCATCATCATCATCATCATCATCATCATCATCATCATCATCATCTTCTTCTTCATCATCCTTATCATCACACCATCAACACCATCAAACTACAAGCATCATCACAATAACCACTATCATTATCATCATCATCAACAGCATTTTTATCATCCAATTTGTCTCACCCTTGGCTGCGATACCCTGGCTGACTGCAATGAGGATCTTGGAGGCTTGCTTCTCACTAGGAAAATCAACATCCAAGTTGATGTCGCTGTCATGGAAACCGAAGCCACTCAGTGATGACCCATACACCTTAACTTTGCATTCTGGGGAAGGCAGATGCATAACAAATACAGTAAAGTTTAATATAAATTGACTTTGTTTTCAAGTATTAAGGAATATGTGATTTATTCCAACTATACAAGAAATATTGTGAGTATTCAACATTCCGATGTGTGTCTGTCAACCACCATGAATTTACTGTAATGAGGGGGTAGAGAGTGTAAAAAATGCATAGCATTAATAGTAATAGTAGTCTTTAATTAAAAAACCTAGATGGATCTTTGACTACACAGAAAATGATGCCTCTGCCATAGGGCAATTTTACAAACCAAAACAGAAACTTTAACATCCAAGTTTGATTGTAATCCATTAACAGGTACTCAGAATATCGTGATTACAAGCTATTTTTTTTAAACATGTATGATGCTTTGATCTTTGACCTCATGACACCAAAATGTAATCAGTTCATTGCCTCTGCAAGATACATACCGAGTTTGATGGTAATCCATCCATCGGTTCTAATGATAATGCGATCACAAGCTATTTTTGCATGTAATGAGCCCTGTGACCTTTGACCCCAAAATCTAATCAGTTCATTGGCTCTGCAAGATACAATATACACGACCCAAGTTTGGCAGGAATCCAGTTTAACCATCATTCAGTCCTATAATCTCAGCCTTTTCCCCATTATGTACACGTGTATATTAGGCAAATAGTCTGCAGAGTCGTACTGTCTCCATGTACTGTGCATGCATACATGTACGTGTGAGCTAGTCATAGAGTGGGAATTCCCCACACATCAGAATGTACATACACGTTGGTATGTACCAATGTAGACAGGGAGAGGATATGGCATGGGCTATAGTACATGTACACTGTACATGCACATACATATACTATCCATCGGGTAGTCCCGGTAAAGACTTGTTCAGATATGGCGCGCATAACCGCGGCAAAACAGCTGCCACGTTTATTTTAACATGTAAATGAATGGCAACTGCATGCAACCAAGGACTTGCGTGTATTCATTGAGCTCTGTGTCATAAGATACAGAAATTTGAAGCGTATTCATTCTTCCGTCCTCATTAAAAATCGCCGCCAATTTTGCAGTGCTATATCTGAACGAGCCTAAGTATGTAATCCTGCATGTACAAAATACTGCAATTCAATAATCTATTTA
This sequence comes from Strongylocentrotus droebachiensis, assembly GCA_035222895.1. NCBI lineage: Eukaryota > Metazoa > Echinodermata > Echinoidea > Camarodonta > Strongylocentrotidae > Strongylocentrotus > Strongylocentrotus droebachiensis. The sequence continues at coordinate 7,657 of JAVYIG010015569.1, read as the reverse complement.
CAGGTAGCAAAACTATGAGCAAACCACAAAATCAAATTACATGTATCTATAGATATTAACCCCATCTGTTAAACTATAAGCCCAATACATGTATATGAACAGTAGGAAAATAATGGTAAACAGTTCGTATTGATGACAGGTAGAAATGAGTGAAGTGGCATCCAATATTAAAACACCATACACCCTAATTGCATGTCCTGTCCATACCTGGAAATACCCCTTGCTCTTTAAAGGTCATGACCTTGCTATGTGTAAATATCATTTAGTGATGATAACAGGATGTTGGATAAGCTGAATTCTATGAAGATCACTTTGACAATACAGAGAGGGTCATGAGACTATAATCGGACCAGAATTAGGAAGTTAGAATATTGGCCATAAATCAATAGGAATGTATCAAAAATCAAATTTGGTGCATCTGTTTCCAAATGTGTTAAACACAGCATATCATTTCCTATTGTGACATTTAAAAAAATATGTTTACAACTACTAAAGCTAAATAAACACAAAAGGTTTCTTTTTTCCTGGTTTCAAAAACCTATTCCTGTTTAATGGTGGTAAATGATTTCTGATAACCACAACAAACAAAGCAAGATCTTTGGTTCAAAGTTTAGTTGATGCTCTATAGTGCCTTTTGATACAACATTCCGTACTTAGAAAAAAATAAAAAATCATATTCATCGTTCATATAGTGCTCAGTACATCTGAGACATATAGTCTATGCACTTTACAGAAATATTATTCCCAGGGTCATCAGATTCAGGCTTGCCCCACACACAATGTATGCACATTCTCCACTCCCTGGGGATACAAGCCAGGCATGTCTAAGGCTTATTATAACATCAACTTTCTTTTGGCACATCTTTTGGGTATATCAAACAAACATCATTACTCTATTCTCACCAGGCAGATGGCTTTGTAGTGCATTCTCCACTCCCTGGGGATACAAGCCAGGCATGTCTAAGGCTAATTATAACACCAACCTTCGTTTTGCACAGGTGAGTATATCAAACAAACAACATCACTGCTCTATTCTATAGATTCTTACCTGGCAGATGGCTTTGGAGCGCATTCTCTACCCTTTGCCTGACCTCATTTCTCTCGTTCATTTCTCTTCCAGTCAAAGCATGTTCCTCGGTAACATCTTCTAGCAGCTTGGTCAGAGCTCTGGCATGGGGTGGTGAAGGCATGGGAAGGTTCTTGAAGAAGTTCTCAGACTCTTTGGCCTTAAAAAGAGGAGAAATTTCTTCATTTGAAAGTTCTCAAACAAATACATTTTCATAACTTGTAACGAAAGTCAAAACTAATGCATTTGTCTTTTCTAATCTTAAAGATAAAGTCCAGTTATGGTCATGCGATTGCATTGTGAAAGAAACGTTGTGGAATCGATCAGAAAAGGTTGATCATCTAGCATATAAGTATTGGTGTGTACTGCAAGGTTCTGGAATCATCAAAATGATAAGAAATTTGGCCCAGTCTTCGTAAAGTTACAAGCACTGTACACAGAAAGATGTATATGGGACTATATGCACACGTGCGCGACACGTGCGTTTATCTCTCACACACCAATAGATAAACTAATTTACCAAATATATCAATTAGTAGGCGGTTTCCCGGCAAAATTTTTATCATCATGTATTAGTCAAAACATATTCTTACACATGATTGGTAATAAGAGCTTCCGTTTCATTTTTTGAAATTGGGGCGTTTCCAATACTGGACTTTACCTTTAAAGAGTGTCTGATCAATCTACAAATGACAAATCTAAACAATAAGTTAGAGTTACTGCCTGTATAAAAGGAAACGGTAGACTCTAATCTCAAATTTGAACAAGTTAAATCTTGTTTTTCAGGCTGTATTTCTGTACTTCAAATTTCAGGCTTTGCTTATAAACATAGATCATGTAATTTCTAATACTAAAATAATATGGTGAAATGTTTAAGAAATGGATTTCTTCAACAACAACAAAATTCTTTTCAATCAAATTGTACATTAACATCAACAGAAATGCTGTAATCGTTTCAGGAAACATTCTCTTCTTTGCGCAAAAAGGGGCACGGCAGTTTTAAGATAAAGAATGCAATATTTTGAATTTTTGATGAATGGATACATTTAGAGATACCAAAATCCATCTTAGTTAGAAGATGTAGAATGCATTTTGACTGAGCATTGAACATACCTTTGCCAGTCTGTTGTGCCTAGACTGATCGATGTGGAGCCAGCACTGTGGCAACGTGTCAATATGATAGTTGCACAGTCTGCAGTAGTACAGGGGCACGGGGAAACTTCAAGCTCCTCTGCAAAGACAAACCGTGCATGTAACAGTAGAGACACCATGAATGCAAAATGGATGTTTGACATGAATTTTGTGTAACGGTCATGGTTACCTTTCATAGCAATCTACCTCGAAATAGTAAACATCATACCTGAAGGAAGTGACTTAGGACAACAATGACAATGTAGGTACAGAAAAATGTACAAACAAAGCCTCGATAACAGAAATAACCTGAAAAACAGTGGAATGGCCCATATAAAGTGATTGCGTATCTACATATATATGATTTCTAAGACGTTAACTTACTTTGGCAAGCCTGTAAATGTAGGTCTTTTCAAGCTCTTCCTCCTGTCTCTCCATGGTTTCTTTCCAGGGCTCTGCTAAGTCGCTTACACCCTGCACCTCTTGGTCCACTGCAGGACTAGGTGGCTCCTGCACCTCTTGGATTACTGCAGCAGGGCTAGGAGGCTCCTGGACCTTCCATCCAGGCTGCCTCTCGTGCTCCTTCTCTGGCTGCTGATCTGATTTCTTTGGAGTCGTTGGACCGTTTGCTGCTTTGGCACCCTCCTCGCCTTCTCTGAGTTTGGCATTGACAAGCTTCCCCAGAGGCTTCCGTTCAATGGTCCTCTTCTTGCCGCTCCCTTTCCCAGGCTGGGGCAGTGTGGAACCTCCTGCCTGTTCCTGACCCTGCACTGGTCTACCCTCTCTCTGAAGTATCTGGACATTCTTAGGGTCCTGTTTCTTCTTTCTAGCCTCCTCCCCACTGTCCGTATTGGAATTCCTTGCCATCATACCCCTCTCTATTTTCTTAGCGTAGTTCCGCTCCATCTTCTTTGCCGATGGCTTCTGAACAGAGCGCCCCTGCTTATCACCATTGACGGTAACTTGTAACGTGTCAACTCCTGGTTGGCGATTACCTAGGTTTGGGGTACCGTTTGGAGCATTCGCATTATAGTGCTTTCTCCCTGAATCTCTCTCTTTCTTTGGGTAATTCCTCTTTTGGTTGGGTGACGGATCTGCTGTTTTCTGCTTGTCCATAGGTCTGCTCTGTGCCCCTGACCTTTCCCTGGAAACATCACCTTGCTTTGCAGCCTTGCCCTTAGCCTGTGGGTTGTGGGGATTACCAGATGACGGGTTAAACTGTTTGGTACTCTTGGATAAAACTGCCTCTTTACTAGAAGTCAACCTGGTATGACTACCAGTATCCTTCTTTTCCATGTCACCTCTACAGGCCTGGCCTACCTGAAACGAAAAAAAGGTGCATACATGTAAAAGACCGACAATAGTATCAACCTCAAAACTTCATTATAAAAACAAAGAGTTTTTGTTTCATTGGATACAGTACTACTGATGTTTAAAAGATTCATTTTACAATGCCCTCACTGCTGTATTACAATCCCCTTGCTGTTGTAGTGTGGATTTCATATCTACAAATATGTAATTAAATAGGCAGATATTTCAGTTTTTCAAATGACGTTCATGGGGGTGGGGGCTGAACATCAACAATCATGCTAGGAAATTTCTAGAGCGCGGGAGAGACTAAAAACAATGATCATTACATTGACATTGAAATATATTCAATACATGCCCTGATATTGGTACTTTAAAAATCCTTGGCAATAATTGAACAGAAGAGTTTTGGATTTTGAACATCATTATGCAGGTTAACTACATGCAGTTTCTACTCAATTCTTTCTCCAACTATCATTCATTCGACAGATGTGTGATTTGTGAACGTCATTTCAAGGGCGCTAGAGGCATGACGATACATCAAGCAAAGACGGACTGTGGTGAGTCTTTGAACCGTATATCTTCAGATAGTAAGTCGGAGCATGGCGGTGGTTTGGATAATTCCCACAATGCCAATCAAAAGCTATCAGAACGCTGCCCTTCCATAAAGACATCAGACATGACAACGCGTTGTTGCTACATACACACAGTATTACTAGCTGTGCAGTTTTGAAGCAACAACATAGACGCATTGTTCAAGAAACAGGTTAGTTTGAAATCCGTCTGGCCAGATGCAGACCACCTTATGTGTGTCTGCATCAGAAACAGATTACATTTTTAAACATCTGGCCACTGAAGAAGAGTGAGGTTTATTTTAGAGGGAAAGGATTAAAAAGGGAGATAAAAGTGAATTAAAAAGGGGGTTGAAAGGGACTTATTTTTTAAATACAAATTAGGGGGAGGGGCAGGGGCTACTTGAAAAGATATTTTAAAAAAGGGAAAATATTAAAATAAAAGATAAATTTAAAGAGAGGAGGCCAAAATATTAAAAAAGGAAAAATACTAAAATAAAAGATAAATTTAAAGAGAGAGGGCCAACTCATTTAAACATTTGAGTATACATTTTTGTGGAAGCTTTGACATTTCATTAAATTATTAAGAGAAAAAAGACTTTTTAACTCACTTTCATCTCCCTTTTTGATCCTTTCCTAGCTCTATTAAACCTTGAATCACCCCCTAAATACTTCGGTGAAAGAAGCCCCACTACCGTGCTGTCCCGTCTTGAAAATGCATAGGATGGGGCCTTGTTCACGAGTATATAGTATAGTCGTGATACAGGCCCCATGTCCGTGTTGTAGAACATGGGCCTATATCACGAGTATATAGTAGCGAGTTGAATAGGAGACTTGTATAGTATACTTGTAATACAGGCCCCATGTCAGTGCTGTAGGACATGCAATGCCGTTGCGCGGGGCCTCGATCACGAGTATATATACTATAGATAGTGAGTTGGCTGAAGTTAGAACTAGAAGCCTAGAATTCTAGCCCTAGCCAGGCCCTAGCCCTTCTAGTACAAAATTATAATTGATTAGTCTACAACAGTTGCGGTGCCTATAAGTTGCGCTTAAGTTAAGTGAGTTAAGTTAAGCCAATTGAGCGGATCTGCTAATGAGAGCGCGTAAACTCACTGCACAGCGCTCAATGCGCAAAGTTCTTTGTGGTGGGCCTATCACATTGCAGTTTTACTCTCCCTACATAATATTCAACACATGGGACTACACTTAAGATAGTTGTCATTTGCTTTCCTTGAATTCCACCATCAAATCTAGCGTAAGTGACACAATGTCTTGTAAATATTGAAACAAAAATAAATAAACTGGCTAACTGAAATGATGGACACAGACATAGTGTATGAATGTTACAGAAAAAATTCCTGGAACTGCACTGACAAAATCAAAAATTGATCAATTCAAAAAAAAAATATCGAGTGACAGAAGAATAATATTAGATTTCAACTTTGATTGTGAATTACACCTAATTTCTCACAAGCAACACACATCTTTAATATTATAACATAAGATATTTCCCGAAAAGTTAAAAATGGTCTTACTTTCTCTCGTTTCCTTTCTTTCGTGCTAAACATGGGTTCCTTTTTGTTTGTTTTTCAGCCTAGACTCGATTTTAGTGCTTTTCAATTCTTTAGTTCATCACACCGACGCGCGCGGTCAATTAATAGCGCGCATGCATGAGCTGGATGGCTGGATGCAATACGTTAACAACGAGCGTCTACACGTACCGTACGTAAAGATCAAGCTGAATTATACATTGCTAGCTTGTGCGTTCCAAATAAAAAGAAAACAAATTGTTATTGTGAATGAGCTTATATGATTTCTTGTTTTTCATAGAGTTGAAATAATACGCTTTGAAATGATATATTGATGACATATTGTCATTGATCCATAAGCGCTTCACTGCATGGGCGACGTGGTTTAAAAAAATGACATGTCAAAATCTGTGCCAGATTTGTGAAAACAGTACGTAGTCGAGTCTAGGCCTATATTGATTATTAAATGCAATCACGATATCATTTTGAAAGCATAATTCTTCTATTCTATGAACAGCAATAAATCAATTTGATTGAGCTCATAGTTTTTCTCATAATTACCGTTATAGGCTTTTTTTTTTTTTTTTTGGGGGGGGGGGTTGTTTTTTTCTTCTCCCTTTTCTGGGACACAATCATTCCCATGTTATGCAGATCGAGCGCTGACTAAATTAATTGCCTTGCTGTTTTCAAACTTCCCATCCTATGGACAGTACAGGCATAGGCGCCGGAAGTGGGGGGGGGGGGGGGGCGGCGGCAAAAACGCATTTCCGCCCCCCCCCCCCCGCAAACAACAAAAAGGGAAAAAAGGAAAAAAGGGAGTAAAAAATGGTTTGTATTTGATAATCAAAAAATCAACAATATTGATACAAACTTAATTGAATCCATAAAAATTATATTCCTTTCAAAGAAAAGGAGAGTAATCGTGCAGGAATTGAATTTCCTACACATCCGCGTGCTCCTTTATTTATTACTGGAAGATGTTATAATAGCGTTACGCACCGTACCGTGGAAATATCGGAAAGGATGGGCAAGCTTGTGTTTTTTTAATTTGTATATAGAGGTAAGAAGACATGAGCCCCTGAACACTGGCGTAGGGCCTACTGGTGGGGGGGGGGGGGGGGTTGGCCCCCCCCCCCCACATAAAATTCAAACGTGGTTTATTTCTCATTCGATACCAGTGTTTTACAAATGTTTCTGAAATAATATGATTTTTCCTGGATTTTTCTCAATTTTTTTGGTGTAAAATTATACTTTTTATGCGTTTGTTGAAAAACTATAAATTCCCAAATTTACATTCAGACAAAAAAAATGTGCTTATTTAGAAGCCTTCATGTCAGGGTCTGCGAACGACGGGCTCGGGGGCTCGAACACCCCCCCCCCCTCACTTTTGTTAAAGGAAGAGAGAAAGAAAGAATGAACTAGTGACCTGCCAGTATAGCTCACCGTAATTAAATGCCTAAAACTCTGCGCCCTGGAAATCCCCCAAGGGCCCTAAGGAGCAGGCACGTAGCCAGAGTTTGATGTGGGAGGGGGGGGGGGGGGCACATACATGTAATCGATCGAGGTCAAAAAAAGGGGTCTAAAAAAAGTTCAACCGATCTTGGAATTTTTGGGGTGGCACGTGCCCCCCCCCCCCCCGACGCCGCCCCCCCTCCCCCCGTGGCTACGTGCCTGCTTAGGAGGACCCCTGGATGCATTGCGTAAACTGATTATCAACCATACCTTGCACATGTCAACATTTTATGTTGTTTCATTTTATGTTTTCGAAATGAAAATAGATGAAATTAAATTAAATTAAATGACTTTGTTTCCTCATTTCGGTATTTTTCGCCATATTTCGTTATCGTTTACTGATGATGATTTAACAATTCGTAAGCACTGGCGTACCTGAGGGGGGGGGGGAGCAAGGGGGGCAGAGTGCCCCCCCCCCCTGACGAGCTCCAGGGGGAAAAAAAGAAAAGGGGGGAGGGGGAAAGGAAAAAAAAGGGAAGAGAAAAAAGAGGGGAAAGAAAAGAAAAAGAAAGGAAAGGAAAGAAAAAGAAAAAAAT
>JAVYIG010015568.1:0-35301 GCA_035222895.1 Strongylocentrotus droebachiensis | reverse complement strand
ATATGAAATAATTTGTACTATATTGATTAATTTAAAATTTGAGTTTTGTTCTTTTATCATTGCCATATTGAGTGCTGCTATACTCTTGTTAGTTGTTACAATATATCTATGTAGTAATCTCCCATGAGTATTGCCATTCGGAATGGGGGACCTTCACGGTTTCGGTGATTTCGTTTGATTCTTTTCATTTACTAAAATCATATTAATGGACATACCGTACTATATAGAACAAAGTACAAGGGTGCTATGAATCGAAATAACAATGCAACAATCGACACAATCTATACAATAAAATATAAGTTTGAAGACGATGTGTACAACCGATCGTAAAGTCGGAATAGAGCATGACTGGGCCCTTTTCAGGGCCAACTAACTTTGTCTAAAAATATACGTGGTGTTACCATAAACCTCGCTCAAATATATCCTGATTATATATGATTATTTGTAAATATAGTTCACTAATTTTGATAGATTTAAAGTTAAATATATTCCCACATCTGTTTAATGTTGCAGTGAAGAGAACCTCGGCTAAAATAGCACGGGCTGTTATCAAAAGCAAATATTTTTTGAAATACAAACAACAAACAAACTACACGATAACATCACCAACTACAAAACTCGAAATCTTTGTATCATGAATTATTTTTCAATTTTCCCCTAATCGTTTATGTCATATAGCTATAATTTTATCAGTGTATATAAGATGATAGGATATACTATCACAGTGCAGTGCATGCATATAAAACAGTTGTGTCAGCTGTCATGAGCTACATTACAACTTGTGCAGTTTGATGAAATGATTTCGTTTTGCTTTCAACTCTTTTCGTTTCTTTCAATATAACAATATAAAATATGCTTGCTTCGGCGATAGACAAATGGTTTGCAGGAATAGATTTATTCCAATAAACAGAGGTTTTGTAGATAATACGGATAATTTATTTATGATGTATGGTTTTGTTGGTATTGATTTATCAATAGGAAAATATGACGTTAGTGTTGCACTGTTTTTACAATCGAATTGGCTGTTATATATTATTCCACTTACATTAGCCTTAATTTTTATTGTATCTCCTTTGATATAAAGAGGCATGTGCTTTGATAGTTACTGTACAAGTTCTTATTTGTTTGAAGAAAGAAATATTAGTCAGGTTTATTTAATTTTGTTTGAATTTGAATAAAAGTGTCGATTTATATGCAAAAAACGATTGTTCAAATAAAAAATATATCATATTCTTACTGTATGTAATCTTATTCCTAACATTTTGTCTAGCTCTTTGTTATTAATGAGTAAATAAATGTTTGCATAAACAATTTTCAACGACATTTTTGTTAAGTCTTTTGTTCGCCTTAATATTTATTCCTTTTTAAAACATTTATTTGTATGTTTTTGAAACGCTTGCAAAAAATTATAACTAGACGTGTAATATTTGTTTAGAACGAGTATAGATGGGTTGTTCCAATTAAAATTTGAGAGAAAATAGAGCAAAAGTAAGCGAGATACTGCTAAAAAAACAATGTCATGTAAATTCATGGATGTAAACAAAATTCACCTTCCTGAGGCATATAACATGCAAATTAACGTGTGGCCTTAAATCGAAAATGTTACTATGATGAAGTCATTAAAATGAAAAATAATGAAGACTAAACTTGTTGAAAATTTTCTTAGCTACAACAAATCGAAATTTGGAAGAAATTCGATCAATATTTACAGAGATACAAATGATTTTCCATAAATATGCTTATGTCATAACATGCAAATTCGTATTTGAGTTCGAAGGCCATTATGATGACGTCAGAATATTGTTAATGGCCAATTGAGACATGCAATCATATCTACGTTTCATATTATATCAAAATATGAAATAGAAATTGGGGTCCAGGTGCATCCAAAAAAAACTATAATGGATTTTGTATAGCATGTTTTTGCCCATATATGCTATGCATTACATGAGTTAGCGCGCACGGACATTTATCTTAAACGGACGCTCATTCTGTTATTAATAGTCATAAAAACATAAACATGGTATCAAATTGTTTGTTAACAAAATGTGGAATATCATGACAGAAAGAAAATGACGATTCTATGTTAAAAATGAAAAAAATAATAATAAAGGCAATTTAAACGAAAATATAAGGTGGTCTGTATTACTTAGAACCCATCTGAAAATTAGTGAGGCTTAATCTGAGGCAACGTCAGTAGAGCCTGCGTCACCTTTGTGAAATGGCCAATCATGACAACACCACATTACGTAATCAGAACATGATTTCTTTATCATATAAACACATTTCAAATAACAGAAGTTGCTAGAAGAAAAAAGATCTAGAGGTATCAATGATGCTTTAACTTCAATAACAACGAAAAAGCACTGTCTGGAAAATATTCTGACTGGGCTGAAGGGACGATGTCGACGATCGCGAGTGCTACTGACGCTGGGGGCAGCGAATATTTTTTGTTCGTACCTGCCGACCTATACTGCCTATGGCGGGCGGAACGTGCCATATTCTTGAGAACTATACATCCATTCGATGGATGTACAACTAATATAAACTGTACAACTATACAACTATGCAGGCGCGTACGCAGGAATTTTTCGAGGTTTTTTTTTACAATTTGAATATCACGCCGAAAATTTCGCAACGACTCAACCGGCCGCTGAATAAGCGGGGGGGGGGGGGGGGGGGGGTGTAAGAGGACAATTTATTGGGGAAGAAGGTCTCAAAATTTGACAATTTGGCCGATCGATTTTTTTTTTTTTTAGGGGGGGGGGGGGGGGGGTAAGGTCAGCATATTGGGTCACCCATTACCATTTTTTTTTTAAAACCAAATTGAGGGGGTGTGTTCCTCCAAAACACACACATTAAAAAAGTTAAAGAGGGGGTTCAACCCCCCCCCCCCTCCCCCCTGCGTACGCGCCTGCAATTATACGGCTATGCATCCATCGAACGCATGTATAGTTTCCAGCGTGCGGACTGAAGTGCCATAACTATACGACTATACAAATATACAACCATACGACTATACAACCATCGAATGGAAGTATAGTTTTAACCAATCAGAACGCAGGAAAAGGACGTGTTTACACATTTGTATAGTTGTAAACAAGTAAAGTCTAGTTGTAAACACGTATAGTCTAGTTGTAAACAAGTATGCCGGGCCTGCGCGACCAGAGAAACCCCTGATCAGCGTCTTTAACTACTGCACGTGCAGTAGTTGTTTATTTCTGTTAAATTGTAATGATGGTATGTCAAATACATTATGCTTTAATCGATTAAACTTGTTGACTGCATAGCTATAAACTTCATATTCGTACTCAGTTTTTCTTTCATAGTTTTGGCAACGATTGGTGATGGGGCAACCTTGTTCTTGGACTTGGTCCGAGAGGTCATATCGTCTGTAATGAAAGATAACAAGAAAGACTGAAGAAATACATTTCCTGGTGGCTTTTTAACAAACATCTGGCATAATTGGAACAATGATACTTTCTCAATTGAATATTTTACAGTCAAATATGTTAAGAACAGTCATGCTTAAAATAACCTTCGTTTAATAGGTTCAGTTAAAACCTTTTTCTCTGTGCTTTATGCTTAAAGATAAACTTGAGTTCTGGTAAAAAAAGAAAATGAATTCTCACATAATCTAACGAAACTTACACTGAATGTTCAAGATTACAAATAAGTGTCATGTGCCAAACAATTTTGGAAGAAAATGTATACTGGCTGAGTAATGAGCATAGAAAGATAAGGAAATCAGGGTAGTACTAGCCCCGACACTATGTGTGTTGTCCCATATACATCTTTCTGTGTAAGTGATTGTTACTTTACCAAGACTCTGCCAAATTTATGATGATTTTGATGACTTCAGAACCTTGCATTACACACCATTACTTATATGCTATATAATCAACTTTTCTGATCCATTCCACACCTTTTCTTTCACAATGCAATCGCATTACCAGAACTCAAGTTTATCTTTAATCATTTAGGAGTGGCATGAAAAGAGCAGAGAATATTTTATAATTTTCTCTAAATTATGTCCTTTGATAATGACATCAATTGACATTAAAATAAAGCAAAACAGCACACACGTGAACTGTCAATAATGTGACTGCAACATCTTTACTTACTATACATTATTTTGATATTATGGAATAAATCTGACATATTTATTTGTTCTTATCTCGCCAAAATTGAGCCCATCTAGAACTGGTTGGCCAAACTCTCCTATCAAATCAATGGCTCTGGTATTAATTAGGGGAATACGCCATCTTCGGCTTGCAGCAAGTAAGGGAGATCGCGTTGCGTTGGTGGAGATTGTAATTTAATCGACCAGAATCTGGGCGATAACACACTCTCCCTTAGCTGAAAAAAAATCTTCCTCAGCTGAAAAACATGAAAATAGCATGATGGACGACCGTTACCAAGGCGACGTATTCAGGAATTTCCTTATAGTTATCATGCACAATTCATAATAATAATAATATAATAATAATAATAATCTTTTAAAGTCCGATCCAAATTGTATTAAGTTAAACCAAAAATAGAAATTCTTTTTGCCCAGTTGATCGTGAGTCCGGCAGTCACTGAGCAGCGCCAGATCGTTATTGTCTTCTTCGTTTTGTAAATCCTCACCAGTGTTATTATTTAATGTTATTCTCCCGCATGACAGAGCGCAGTGATATGTAAAAGGTACTCAATATTATTGTTGCAATTAAGATACATTGGCGCCATCTCCGTTTGAGAATATGAATGCGCCAGAATCAGTTAACTCCCTTTCTTGCCCGTCGGCTGGAAAATATTTTCTTGCAGATGAGGTAAACATAAATAGCTGTCATTTTATCACGACCGTTTCTTTAAAGCTTCCATGAAATTGAAGTTTTCCCTTTTGCCTTTAAGAAAGAATTAACATTTCTGAAGGGTAGAATATTTAGTTGCAAATTAAATAAATCTCACGAATGGAAGGGGGAAATATTTAGTTATTTGTAAAAAACTATTTGGGGGATTAAATAAAGTTTGGGAATATTCAAAAGAGAGAAGTGCTTAATATAAAGCGAAAACTTAATTCTATGGCCAATGTATATCCTCCACCTCATCTGATATTTAGTTTCCACATACATGTATTGCCCGGCACGGCACAGAACTTATATCATCGACATTATAGTAATGATCTTGATGATTAACATCGGAATAAATGTCAGGCGAGATATATTATGAATTATGATATTTACACTGCATTGACTGCAATGATCTTCAAGTAAATTGAAAAGGGGAAAAAAAGAAATGCATTTTGAATTGTAATATAATTCAAACCTAAATATCAGTACGAAATAAATTAAAAAGACAAATAGGGCTTTCCCAGGGAATATAATACCACTTGATTTAGACTAACTGCACGCCTCTTTATGTCTAAAGAACAACAAAGCTCAGAAATACGAGACAAATGGGGCTACATTAAAGGTACGAGACAACTATGGTGGTTAAGTGAGATAAATATTACAGACTTCTAAAGAACAATAAAGCTCAGAAATATCAAAACAAAATGGGACAATATTAAAGGTACGAAACCATAGTATAGTGACATAATTATGCCAGATTTTTATATTTGTTCCTATCATTTTCGAAATGTGTTGAATGTTTGTTGTGTTTAAGGTACAAGTCGGAATAAAATCCTTTTCATTTAAATTGTTTTCATGAATTCTACTCCCTCTTCAGTATACATAAATCTTCACTAGCATTGCCGAGTGATGATAGGTAACGACGAATGTACCATTATTCTTGAAAGAATCGATGTCAAAATATGAATATGAGTATGAAGGATGATAAAAAGTAGGATTTTTTTTGCAAATGATGTTTGTGGAGTGTTTTATTATATGTATTATAAGAATGAATTAGCGATACTAAAAGTTTAACCCTGCTTACAAATGACCCTGCTTTAGAGGAGTTCACTGTGTTGTATTGCTTTATCAGCCTATATCTCTAACTTCCAACAGATGTTAGTTATTATCTTAACTCCACTCTTGAAATATGATGAAATTATGGAATTGCGTGCAAGTGATGTTTGCCAAGTGGCTGTTTGTGCCGTTACGAGAATGATAAAATGAACTATTGAAGATAACTATATTGACAATGTTGATAAAGTTCAGCGTGCCATGTTTAATTTTTGTCTCAACTCCCATCGTCGAGTGCCGATAGATAAAAACGATAAATTATTATTTGAACTTCATTGCCAAAGTATGAGTATGCAAAAAGACAAATAAAAGATATAGCGTGCAAGCGATATTTACAAAGTGGGTGTTTGTTTCATCACCAGTATTATAAAAGAGCAATTGATGACTCATCATCATCTCTGATTGTTTGCCAAAACAGGTACCTAGATTTATCATAAATTTCACTTCAAGTGAATACTTTAAAAAAATCATTTCAAAACTAAACTCATGGTATAAGTATTGTTTTGATGCCAGTTTAGTTTCCTTTCTATTCCATTGTCATTTGTCTACTCTGAGATTTAAAAGACATTTAACACATTATAACAGTATCTCTCCGAGATACAACACTTTTTTCAGGGGGCGGGGGTGCAGCTTTTGTTTTAAACTACTGTCTCCGAGAAAAGAAGATAAATAATCGGCCAAATAAAGTGGTAAACAATTAAAACACAGCTGATAACAACACATGCAAATCATACAAAGGAATGAGATTTGCAACCATATGTTTAAGAATTAACATATACCTTCAATTTGATGTGGTATAAACAAAGTTTGGTTTGGGATATGGTGTGATCAAATAGCTTGTGCAATTCGAAGTTCATCTTAGACGCCGTGACTCGTTGTACGTCGCCACAAACACTCTGAATGTCACCTTAACCTAAAGCAGGGGTCATGTCAATAAATTAGCTTTATCAGATAAGATAGCACGTTATTAATGCAAGCATCATATTTATTTCGATGAATGCACTTTTCATCATGACATCAAATTTACTCTTATATTGTGACTGCTTATTTTGTTTGAAAAAGAGAAAAAAATACGGTCGTTAAAGATAAGCAGTTGAGTACCCAATGCATGTAATGTCAGTCAACCTATAGTTATGGATAATAAAAGCCACTTTGATTATCAAAACAAACTATCGGTTTTGCAGATTGTTGGTTACGAGTAAATAAAACGCCCCTCATTAAACGATAACAATTCATAATCTGGTGACGAGACCATTGTTATAAAAGTACAACAATTTATTTTACAGAATACCTTCTATCATTGATTAAAGAAACAATTCTTCAAAGAAAGTATAATCTTAAATCAGAAGTTTTTCAAGTCAGTTACTAACAGACTAGGTAGACAGTAATGGAATGTTTTGAATTGAATATCTACTTTACGATGACTTTCAAGACATGATTGTTACTAACAATTAATTTAGCAGTATGAAACAAGTGCGAGTTTGACGAAATATCACGCCCATTAAAAACAAGAGAGAAAACTGTTATGTAGGGATATTTAATCAGCAAGATACATGCAATATTATTTTCTTATCTAAAAAGAATAATATTGTTCAGATATTTGTTTCGTAAATGCTTGAATAAAGTTTTGCATACTTGCTTTATAAGTTCAAACAATCACGTGGCTCACAAACAATGGCTTCGTAAATTGGTTATACTGTTATCGCACTTGAAAAATAGCGTGCAAGTGGTATTTGATCAAGAAGTGTTTGTGCTGTAGGCGAAATAATCAATTACAAAACACAATGTATTTTTCTGAGAACGAGTTTGATCATAAAAAAGTTCATCAGATAACCATCGAGTGCCGATATTTCATTTCAACTAACGACAGGTCTATGACAGAAATCTATGATGATTTTCGAAAAACAAATACATGTACAGATTTGAACCTAATTGAGTAAGATCTCTCTGCGCCATGCACAATGTGTCTGGATGCACGTCTTCATTTATCCCAGATGTGAAATGATGTTGACTTACTAAATTCCCCTACATACATGTTTGTCTTTCTAACAAACTGGAATATCTAAGCTTGAAATTATGCAATTACATTGCACTTGTTTTTCAATCAAATTGGTCAGATAAAAAACATGAAAATATATACACTACTACTGTTGTATATCTATATATGTTATTTCATCCTTGTAATATTCAACTAACAGGTTTTCGCCGGTCCCAATTTGCTTTTGATTACTCATCTTTCAACAACATAATGTATATTACGAACCCAAGGCATTCTACTTATAATTCAATGTCAACGACGTCTTCGTTTTAATTATATTCTATTTCTCATCCCTAATCTTAGCTCTCAGTATATCTAAATCTCAATTCAGTTAGTCTTACCTCTCTCTCTCTATCAAAACCTCTCTCCCATTATACATATCTCGCTCTCCTTCTCTCTCTATGTCTGTTATCCCTTTCAAGCATCTCATTTGCCTCCACCTTTACTTCTCTCTCTCTCTCTCTATCTATCTATCTCTCTCTTTCTCTCAATCTCTCTCTCTCTCTCTCTCTCTCTCTCCCTCTCTCTCTCTCTCTTTTCCTTTTCTCTCCCTCTCGACCACCCTACTCGACCCAAATCTAAATCGTCTTTAACCCTGTGCCATCCATGGCTCTATCCCTCTGTCCATCTCGCCTCTATCTCTCCTTATTAATATGCCTGTTTTCCTCCTCTCCCTCTTTCTACATGTAGACTTCTTGAATCACAAAATCCACAATTATTTCGAAGCGGTGTTGAATTAACATGTTTTACTCTACCCCTGACAATTACGGTAATGTGGCATAATCAATTAATGTATCTCTTGGCAACACCTTCGTTAACCTACAGTCCGCGAGACCGAAAGCCAAATATTGGGTCTTCTCGCGGAACATTTACTCTTTATGAAAGTTCATTATAGAAAAGAAAAACGAATGGAAGGAAGAACTGGGAATGAAGGTCTCGTGGAGTAGCAGACCTTCGGTCTCGCAATCTTTTATTAAACTGGCTTTTGTCCCTTGATCATCCGACAAACGATATTAATGCTTTGTTTTCGATAGAAATGTTTATTAACACATCGAGATGGGCATTAATCATTGTTGCAAACGTGCCTCAAAACTAAATCAAGTCCGTATAAGTTTATGAAAAGGGAATTTATCAAGCGTTGAAGGGGATTCGGAACACTCATCAACGTTTTTCTCACAGATAAATGATTTCCGATAAAACCCTTTTGAATGATTAAATGACGTAAACATGTCTTCATTTATTTATCAGAGATCGTTAGAATCATCTTTAGGCTCTTGAAGCTATCAAAAATAATGTCGAGTTCTGGTAAAGATGAAAACAGTAATTTAATAGCTCTCTCATTCTTGTTATATCAGTTGAGGAGATATCATGGAACTAATGTCCCCTAAAAAAGAGAATTCTTAAAAATGCCGTATTAATCGAGATTTGAGAAAAATAAGTTCGAGTGTTTGAAATTTTCACGCAACATAAATTTTGAGTCCGATATATACCTTTTTATAGGCAGTGAATGCAAATCTGAGTCAAAATCTTTGATCTTTTCGATTATTTTAAAACCCCTTGTATACATCACATCTATTAACCTTTTCCATGTGCTTTCTGACACTGTTTTCACAATGTAATCTCATGAGCAAAACTCAACTTTATCTTTAATACATGTATCCTTCTTTAATGGTTGTTAGCTGTCTGTCAATGGCGCAATTTGTAAACTGTGTTTCTACCTATACTTTGTCTTCTTCCTCATGAGCACAAACAAACCTGAAACATCAACAACAAAATACCCCCAAAACATTAACAACACAATATCCCCAAAACTATCTAAAAAGCTAAATAAAACGAACATTGGGGAACATTACAAAATGTTGTTAATGAATTATTTGGATGTCCTCTTTGGCTGTAAACCTGTCTTTAACAAGTTAATAGGTTATTGAGTTTATAAGTAACCTAAAATAAGTGAAATAAAAATACGTGGAGAAAAGATATAAATGATGTTTACATAGGGTTTTTATTAAACAATTTTACAACTCAAATTCAATCTTATTTTATACCTGATCATTCTAGTTTTGTGAAAAGAAAAGAAAACAGTTTGTTTAAAATGAAACTGTGAACATGTGCATGATTAAACAATGTATTTTGTATTCCCTCTCACCTAAAAGTGTAGACACTAATATTTGAACATTAGACAACAAAATAATTCGTTTTCAGAAAAAACCGATTCATCATTGACAGAGTAAATAATTTTATGAACTAAACTAAAGACAGATTTTTGCTGAACTATGACATGTATGAGGAGATGTGTAAACGTTACCCTAGTTAAATAATATCCAAAGTCCTTTATATGGTCCTTATGTCCAATTGTGATCGTCAATTTTGATACGGGTCAGACAGATCGTTGGCGATAAAGAATCGCAGATTATGTTACACATGTTAAAGAGAGAAACAAACTAAATTTACATGTGCCCTTTACATATTTATAGAATTCGTATACCTCTAAATATTATAGTGATATATTTGAAATGTATAAAGGCGGTACAGCGCAAACATGGAAGTCAATAAATAAGCTATTGAAGAGTTGAAACAGTAAAGTAAAAACGTCACATGTAGATAAGCTCTGTGTTGATGATAATGGTGGTAAGAAAGTTGTTACCTCAGGGAAAGAAAGATCAGAAGGCTTTAATGATTTTTTTGTTAATGTTGGGCCTAACCTTGCTAAATCTATTAATGGTAATATTGACGATGTTATTACATTCAAAGATTAGTTTAGTGATGAAATAATTGACTCTATATTTTGGGAACCAGTTACTCATTATGAGGTACAGGACTATATATTAACTTTAAATGTAAGGAAAGCTTGCTGCTTTGATGATATTCCAGCCCGATTACTGAAGGATGCTGCTGAAGTAATTGCAAAACCATTATCTTATATTTGTAATCAGTCATTATTGAACGGTGTTCCCAGAGGCAATGAGAGTAGCCAAAGTTACACCAATCTTTAAAAAAGGGGATAGAAATGTCCCAGGAAATTATAGACCTATTTCAGTTTTGCCTCTTTTGGCCAAAATATTTGAGAAATTAGTAAACAAGAGGCTACTTGATTATTTTGAAAGGAATGATGTCTTGTATAAGCACCAGTATGGTTTTCGTAAACATTATATTACTAAGTTGTCTTTAATTAGTTTGGTTAATGATGTGCTTTCTTGGAGGAGTGTAGTCCTGAAAAGGACTGTTTGTTATCTTTCTTAGCATATAGTTCTCAGGAGAACTATAACGCTTGGAGAGGATGAATGGCTCGACGTTTCGAACAGGTTGATTATCCGTCGTCAGGAGTGGCGACGGATAGTCAACCTGTTCGAAACGTCGAGCCACTCATCCTCTCCAAGCGCTATAGTTCTCCTGAGAACTATAGGCTAAGAAAGATAACAAACAGTCCTTTTCAGGACTACACTCCTCCAAGAAAGATTACCGAGTCAGAGTCCTTTTCAAGACTCCTCAAACCTCTCTCTCTCTCTCTCTCTCTCACACATGGTGCAACCGCAAACCTACTGTATACTGTTTTAGTTGTACATAAACGATTTGCCAAACTCAACAAATTATTTTAATTTTATACTTTTTGCCGATGATTCTAACTTGTTTCATACGTTTCCACCGAGACTGAATTTGATTGATATGGATATAGTTAATATGCATCTTGATATTGACCTTAAGGTGTAAGGTGAATAAACTGACAGTCAATCTCTTAACGACTAATTATTTGTTCATAAGAGGGAGTAGGCAATCAGTTGTAACCCAAGGGGTGCTAAAAATAGCAGAGACCGAAATAGCCCAGGTTGATGTTGCATCATTTGTAGGAATTTATATAGATCAACACTTGACGTGGAAACCTCATATTCAAAGGGTTAATAAGTGTATTAGGAAAAAGATTGGTGTTTTATATATATTAAGACAGTTTGTGCCAAGGCGTGTTTTGTTATTACTGTACAAAACGTTAATTCAACCGCATATGACCTACGGAATTGAGGTTTGGGGAAGTAATTATGAAATGAACATGAATTGTTTATTATTAAGCCAAAAGATGGCACTAGGAGTTTTAACGTTTAGTCCAATTAGAACTCATTCACAACCGATATTCCGGGAGCTAAAATTATTGAATGTGTATCAACTCCATAAACTATCCATTTTTGTTTTTATGTATCAATTATTGAATGATAAATTGCCGCAGTCTCTAATTCAATATTGCTGTTTCTATAGCACAACTATGAGACTAGACAAAGAGATATTAAGAAGTTGCGTGTGCCTAAAGTAAGGACAATGCAGGGTAAATTTTCAATGTCATTCAGAGGCACACGCTATTGGAATGATCTACCCCTATCTGTACGGGAGAAAGCATCAGTGTCTTGCTTTCGTAGAACTCTAATATCACAAATGTTAATAGAATAATTGTTTTTAACTTTGAACCAAGGTTCTTGCCTTTTTGTAAATATTATGTTATATAATTCTTTATCTTTTATTTAGTGTAAAATACCAAAGCGTTGTATTTACTCACAGAACATAATTTACCCTAGATGTAGAATAGTTTGTAGCTTAAGTATGTATTCAATAGTTATTCATATTTATTCATTACATTTTCATTCGTTACTGTGATACTTTTGTGTTAGAGGTACCAGACTCGATTAGCATTAAATGCTATTTTCTGGTCCCATTTATCCTTTCAATGTTAACCATTCGCATTTGATTGTTATATTGATGTACTTTTGTTTGGATAATAAACTTCAAACTCAAAATCAAACTTAAACTCATATCATACACTTTTCTTACATTAAATTTTAACTTTTGGTTACTTTAAAAAAACACTTTCCTCATCTTACATTCTGAGTTTTAACTTCGGATTTTTGTTAATACATCGTGATAGCTAGAAGTTTATTTATCTTTCAAGCCCGAAAAAAGGCTTTGTTAAAAGGTATTCTGATCTTTTCAACACAGCCTCTGTTTTTTTAATAATCTAAATCGATGTACACCCACATTATAGGTCAAAATGTTTTATTCTTTTGCCAACCCTCCTTATTCTCTGCATTTTTCCTAATGTCAAGGCCCTTTTCCTACAACGGTCCTTATTTGTCAATTATTTACAATCTAAATTCAAGGGAGACCGCGTCTTTGTTATGATATAATGATATAATTTAAACAATTTGAGAAAAATCATCCATAATCTTTTTTTTTCTTGTCCAAGTGTTTCTACCGTTCTTCCGTATGTGATGTAAAGTGGCTGTGCAATCATTTGTATTCAAATTTTATTTTTCATTTTGCGCAGGTCCTCCAAACTATAGCAGAGTGTGATCCTCTGGAGGACCTTCTCCTCTAACGTAAATCATGTACAAATGAAAAGAATATCAAAGCAGATATATATATAAATATAGATGGATAAATAATAACCGAATAATTAAACAAAAGTCTTTGTCTTTGCTTACACGTTGAAGAGAGTTCGAGAGTTTTTGGATCCTGCTGATTCTCAAATCTATTCTACAATTATCTAGACTACCCTGCTTATACAGACTCCTTTCCTGAGTCATGACAACCATACTATAGCATTCACATAGGTTTAGTCGATAAAAATGCAGGTTTCAATTGTTCAATTTTAGTTGGAATCTCTTTTTCGCGATCCTTTGATGGACATCTCGTATCCTGGCTCAATGTAATACGTATCGCTGCCACTAGTCCAAGAACTTTGCGAAGATGAGCTTAGACCTGATTCATGTGCTTTTCCAGATGCGTATGTATATTCCATGCTGTAGCCATGACAATGTGGTATCGTGTCAGTAGTACTTCTTACATTAAGTGGCGTGTTGTTTGGTGCAGTCAGTACATTAGGAATGTGGAATCACTACTAGAGGGGCCATTGCTGCTTAAACTTGACAGATCGATATTTTGGTCATCACGGTCAGTAGTGGCCTTTGTGCCAGTGGTGACTATTTCACTCCTACGATACACGCACATGAAAATCATTGTAACTAGAAATACAGTTATAATAACAGTGACTACGACACCCGCACTTGCTATGGTGACCATGTGCCACAAAGACAATTGGTTTGGCTGGGGTGCTTTAGATGTTGGTGCTCTAGATAGTGGTACTTCTGGTGACACGCTACTAGGAATCCCATCAATATCAAACATAATAAAAGAGAGGATAAGTGAAGCTGTTTGGGTGGTATTACAAGCTGTGACCTTACAGGAAACTTCTTTTCCTATGTCTCCTTGAGAAGGGTTGACAATCTGTAAAGAATACAAGGATTTCCATAATTCATTCAACATGAACCTATCGTCCGTCGAGTTTACAAAAGCCCCATCAAAGAACCACTTTATCTCTGAACTAATGTCTGCTTCTGTGATCATGCAGAATACTGTAACTTCAATTGGATAGCCTTTGGTCTTGTTGTGTATATTTGCAGTTATGTTTAATAACATTTCCCTTTCGCATTCCGTCCCAGTTTCTCCCATGTATGCCAGTTTGGAAATTCCAGGTGCCTGTTCTATTGTTAGGTTAATTGATCTTGTCCTATTTCCAGCTACACTAAACGCTGTACATGAAACAGTTGTGTATGTTTGATTTATACATGCACCTTCCGAAATGTTACATGCCAAAGACAAGTTTGCATTCTGGTTCACTGTATCACAACCGTTGAGTACATGATCTGGCTGGCATGTCCAGAGGAACTCGAATACGCTAGGATATCCAGAAGCCTCACAAAGTATACCAACGTACTGATCTTGCTTGACAATGAGCCCCATCGGATACATATTGACGCGTGGATGCTGTAGTACCTTTAAAGGCCCGATTGAGCAATTAAGTGTCTCATTCGGGAATGCAATTCTACTCGTTACAACACAAGTAATTACTTTAAGATGCATTTCTTTCTTTATAGGTTGTTGAGAAGATAGGTATCTTACACGACCAAAATCTTTAACTATAGGGATCATTTTTGTATTCAGATCACCAATTTCCCAACGTAGATCCACTGCCGGCTTGGATCTTGAGACACTACACTTTAAATCAATGAGATCTCCCATTTTAAGGTCAGTTGATTTATTGGGGCTACATCGTAAATCGCTTCTTTTAGGAAAATAGTGGACCGTAAGTGTAGCCCTTCTTGTTGCAAAGCATAGCCCGTTCTGTTTTTCACCAATAGAACTAGCAAATTTCATATTGCACGTAATAAAGTAATCTGATCTCCCTGTTTCATCGATGGTAAGTGTTATCGTAGAAGTTCCATTCCTTTCATCGCGATAAAGGTGATCCTGTACATGTTCATTATCGGGATCGATGCGCCATTCAAGATACTTTTCGATATCTAAGGGGTTCTCACGCATGGAGCAAGTAAAATTTACAGATTTGTCTTGGTAAGTCGTGATATCTGCTGGTTCGAGGATAAATTTTTCAGAAGCCTGTTGACATGGTGGAAAAGCCAGTATCAGTCTGCAAAATATCCATGACTGAAATGAAATAAGGAGTCCTGTGGAAGAAGCCATTTTTTAGGATGATCGCCAAATTTGATCCTCACATGGATGCGGTTCAATCGTGAACTGTTGAGAAAGCTTTAACGTCTCCACAGATTTGTTCACATCTGACATGAAATGACGTTAAGTACCTACAGCCGTAATATTTATGACTTCCAAAACTACATAACGATATATTCTATCATTAGTCATCTGAGCAGTCCCTTACATCCTGTAAACAATATTGTTAATCCCCCAAGAAAATATAATCTCATCATTTCTTTAATTTAAAGGTACTATGTCCCATTTGCCGGCCAAAAATTGAAAAGGTTAAATTCCAACGGCATTTGAAAGACAATATTAATTTAGAACTTCCCTAAAAAAAGAGAGGGGGGGGGGGCTTGAAAAGGTTTTTAAGTGGGAAAATAACGACTATTAGTTGTCGAATCGACTTAGGAGCTATAGAGCCAGTAAGTAATAGTCTAATTTTACAGACCATTGTATTGAATGGTCGTTCGTTTTATGCTGCGCAAAGATTCAATCAGATTAATTTTGGCCATTACAAGAGGTGGGTTATTGATGTAGACAAATGCTCATGTACCCTTTACAGCTCATGTTATGTATGTTATTACCAAAGATGAAAAAAGCCAGTCATTCACTCAATAGTGTCTGACAGTGCAAAAGGGAAATAGTATCTTTAATTTAATCATTGGGAATATGTTAGTAAATCTAACCTACTGTCCAGTTTCTTTCTTCTATACATGTCCTCTAGCTTTCATAAGGATCAGTCTCCAGAAATATCACATATACCACAAGCATGTCCCTAAATAGTCACCCCATTTTACCCATAAGATGTAATCCCTACAAAATTATTAAGACCATAAAGTCAATGACATAGACGTTGTCACGCTGACCTTAGCCGTTGAGATCAGCCTTAGATCCCACAAAACGATATCACGCCGTGTACCCCAATCACCAAACTTTGTACATAGGGAATAGTATGACTATTATAAATAAACATTTAAAAAACAATTATCCTAAACAGAATATTCCGTCTGTTTATTTGTCAGATACCCTCTATTAAAAAAATCCTTTATTGTCCATGGACAGAATTTCGGCAGACGAAAAAGATCTGTCTGTAAATTACACAAATGTAACATTTGATAAGATTCCCTATGAGGAAGGATCTAAAACAAATACCCGCAGACAAAAATAAGCAAGTGCACTTAAAGCCGAGTTTGTAGCCCAAATTTCTTTCTGGATGTTGCGCTTTTTGTTCATATCCCAACCTTAAAAGCTCACAAGTGGTTCATCCATTTAAATTCAAATTCAGTGTCATCTGTTGTATTATAATCTTCTTAAAGTGCAATTTGATTGCAGAATATCATTTTATGGGCTCTTACATAGTAGAAATGTAATAGCTGTACCAAAAGTGACCGATAAATACTGTTAGGATTTAATATTTGCACCTGATCGGCGAGACATAACAGAGGAGCTTACAAGGGATCTGGGCTATATGACTTCCATGCTGAAATTTGCCATTTATTTATAATTATAATGATATAGACATACGAGGAAGGCAGAGGAGAAGATGGAGAGATGACCTAACATCATTAATGGGAACGGCCGCTTGGACTAGAATAGCTAGAGACAGAAGAGAATGGAATGTTATGAGGAGGGCTTTGTCCAACGTCTGATAGATAGATAGATAGACATAAATAGACTTTTTAAGCACGTGTGTGTATAGTCTGTGATGTCCAGACACACTACTCCGTAATTATTTAACAGTCTTGAGTCTTTGGTGCATGTACAGTTCGTTACACTGTGTCATTGCTTCGTTTCCGTAAAAATACAGTACTGACTTCCTGCTTTATTTCTTTATGAGCTATTATTTAATTATTTGAATCTTTAAAAAAAAAGTCATCTAAAAAATTGGATCTAGAAAATTTGCTTATGGAAAATTGCTATGTTGTAAAATGATAATAATAATAATAATAATAATAATAGTAATAATAATAACTTTACTTATAAAGCGCTTACCACCGAAGTCTCTAAGCGATATATAACACAAAATAGACTGATATACAATTACATCTTAAACAAAACAAAAAATGCACTAAACCTACAAATTACAATACATATGGAATACACATCAAAGGGAACAGGGTTGTTTTAAAATCCTAGTCATAAAAAAAATGCAGCGAAGCATTGAATCTTGTTAATAATTACGTTTATTATGCATAAGCTGAACATGATTTGATTGGTTACCATAAGTATTACAGCATTCTGGAATAGAGTTAATCAGTACACAACTATTCACACGAAATAATTATCACAGCAAAAAAATTACAATAAATTGAGGGTAAGGGCACGGACACATGAAGTTTAAACTTGTTTTAATTTTTTTATTACAAAACTGTGAAGAACCACTGGCTGATCAGTAGCGTGTGTTGTACCCGATTGTCCAAAGTCCATGGCGACTGTTAGATGTATATTGCAACTCATAATGAACCATATGCAAAGACGATTTTGATGTATTTATTAATTTATAATTTTATTAAGCACAGTATAGTTGTTACAATATAAATGTTTTTTTTTCTTCAACAAAACTCTAATTCTCGTTCGTACATAACATAGTTTATAACAAAAACTGCAACATTATTATAACAAAACTTTGTTATCATTTGATAAACGAACATAAATACAACATAATTCTTTGTTCATAGTTTCACAATGTATAAGACATAATCACATTATAGGAAAATATTACCACACTACATAGTTAATTCATCCCCAAAACTAGAACAAGCATTGTTTTTTATTCAAAATAGACTTAATAATTTAAAAAAAAAAAAATGAGTTTCATATTTCTCAACATGTTATTATACAAAATAGATTTTATGATTATATATTTTATAAAAACACAATCTACTCCAAAACCCTATTCCTTCCTTTCCTCCTCTCTATAAACAAATTGGACTTATCCCCCTCCCCCTCTCCACTTCCCCTTTCACCTCCCCCTCCCCCTCTCCTTCTTTCTACTATGCATTCTGGGACAGGTTTCTTAACTATATCGAAATAACTTAAGTTTAACTTCGTTCCACCTCTACTTTGCTCTATGCAAGTTACCATCAATTATGTATGAAATCATAGATCTTTCTATAATACGTTCAAATATGATTCTATTTTTAAATCACATATGATGCCACATTTACAATCTCTTAAAAAGCTATTTCGAATTTGAGCTTTAAAAATGTGGATATTTGTTTCCATTATTACAGAGGAGTTTCCTCAATTTCCACTCTCGTTTCTTCGTTTTTAATTCTCGTTTGAGTCTCTGTATCGATTCCAAGGTCTGTAAGTTGTACCTGTGTCGTTTCAATATCTGTACCGTTTACGTTTTCAGTCTCTTCATGATTTACTTCTGAATAAGAAGCAAAACAACAGAGATTACTAAGCCCTTTATTTTGCAGATATATTAACCTTCCAAATAATGCAACTATAACCAAAATGATTAAAACAAGCACGGTTACTATACAGGTCCATAATATTGTTTGTATGCACATCGTTTGTCGGTGTATTTTCTGTCGTTGGCACCTCGGAAACAGTTGATATGACATTTCTGCTAAAAATTGGTTCCATTGATGATGAAGGCTCCAGGATCTTTGAAGGCGAAGAAGCAGGACACACATCTCGGCCATTAAGAGGTCTGTTGTAAATGGGATCAACTATAGAATCGTTACATTCGCACACTGCTTTCGGTAATTGGAAAGTGGCACTGCAACAGGAAACGACACTGGAATACTTAATCAATATAGTCTGTTTCAGAGACGTGTTAGTTTCAACGGGTCTAGTCAATGCAGGCATCTTGATAGCATTCTATCTGCCCTGACAAACTCCCAACAGAAGCTGTGCATAACATTGAGCCCCAATTTGCTTCTTGGTGTTGAACATTCAATTGACAAGTTGCCTTTCCTGGAGGATAATCAACATGTAATCCGACTTGTTTGTACGCCTGTAAACTTTCGATATCTTTGTATATAGAACATATGTATGTACCTGCATCATCCTTGTGGACATTCATAATTGTTAACTTCAATGAACAACCATAACTACAATTTACATTATCAACAATGAATCTATGTTCTTGGTCTGGAGGCAAATAGAGGCTTCCTCCGTTTCTTGAATGAAAAAGGGTGCTTTATACCCAGCCTGCAAAACGACTTCGTAAATATCGCATGAATACGTAAAATTGAGGTATGCTTGGTCTTCTTCCACGACGGTTTCAATTTGAGAACTACTAGATAATGTTACCAAAGCCGTATAAATGAGGAAAGTACCAGTGAAATATAACTGGTTGAATATATTCTGACTTCTAAACATTTTAGTTGCATGAATGTGTAAAGGAAAAAATGGAATCAAGATAGCTGGAAAAAATAAACCATGCAATAATGATCACCTTCTGAAATACATACACATCCTTGCCAGTTGTCACAATATATCAGACTAAAAGTATAAGTCGACATAAGGTATGTGAATATAAGCATTATTTACTACAATAAAAAGCTTCTGTTGTCGCTGTGAAATTCAACGTTAGGATAATATCGTAAATCATAATTTCCGTTTCTTATCCGAAGGTAATGATTCCAGTCCTTGCCTTAAGCGATAATTTGTTTTCAAATTAAAGGTCCTGTAGTCGAAATCCACACACCATGCCGTTGTATTATGTAGTTATATGGTTATGTCGACACGCCCACTTTAATAATGTATCTTATGCCTCAGCATGAAAGCGTAGTACTTTTGTAGAAAAGACATGCCTCAATCCTTGATTCAATTTCATTTGTATTCTAGGCTCTGAGAATCGGCTGGAGCGAGAGAAAGAGAAAGGGGAAGGGGTGGGTGGGGCAGATAAGATAAATTAGTAATTGATTTGCATAGTTCGAAATATTTACTACTGACCTAAATTTAAGATTAAAAAATAGTCTTTGCAGATTCATTGTTTTGCTTTGATCTCAAGGTGACTCAGTAACATTGCCTCAAATTCTGAAACAAAATCCTGGATTTAGCTCATGCTCCAATCATAATTTTAAACCTTTAGGTCAGTCAGGAATCCCATGACATTTACAAGCCGATCGCCTGTCTAGGTATTTTTCTTTCCTAACGGTTTTTATAACACTACAGTCTATTGGGGAAATGCGTTTGGTAAAATCGGTCACTCAAAGACTTTTACTGTTTAAGGCACTTCATGATAATTTTGAAGCGCAATTTTTTAGGGCTTCAATATTACACCATACATGGGTGTCGATCCCGGGGGGGGGGGGATGGGGGGATATACCCCCCCCCCCCCCCAATAATTCAGGTTGGGGGGCTGGCCTGTACAATCATCCCCCCAATAATTCACCCTCAAAAAAAAAAACGAAAAAAATTAATGATGAGAGCCCGATTAGAGTAATTAATGATTATTACTCGCAAGATGACTATCAATATACACATTTTGCTATCTCATTTTCATAATACATACATATATACGAAGTAAATGAGACAACCGTATATGAGACAAGAATAAATTGAATTCTCGCTCATACGGCTTCATCAGGAATTTATGAATTCATTCAATTTGTTCAATCAACAGCATCATAGAAATGCAATGCGCCAAATGCAAAGACGCAGCGTTAAAAAGCAACGAGCTAAATGTTAAGCGCGAAGCGCAAAAGTAGCAATCTGCAATGCACATCAGACAATCCTGGACAGTGTAAACTCTGTGACGAATTCGTGATGAGATCGGAGACAAGTAGAAAGATTTTCGGACATTAGTATGACTTATAAGATAGTTCACTAGTTCTTGGTTATGTTGTTTCCGTTCACCCTTTTTAAATTCACGTCATTGGATCTTTATTTTTTGTTTCACTCATTTTATTTCCTGATATTTCCCAAAACATTTTTAATTTTTTGAAGTAAGATTATTATGTCACAACTTATTGTCGTTTTATTAAAAAGCTGATGTAGGCCTATCATGTCACTGGCGAATTGGTAGGAGGGCTTGGGGGCGCTAGCCCCCCCCCCCCCCCCCCTTCTCCGATAAAATCCAACATGACTTATTTTTCAATTTCATACAAGTGATTTATAAATGTTCGTGATATCACATGATTTTCAACAAAATTCGCGTTTCTCCATTTCTGTCTTGAAAACTGACCACATTCCCAAATAGCCAGGAAGAGCATAAATTTTGTATAGATCTAGTCACTAATCCTAATTACTGGCCGTTATTGCGACAAGCACTGCCGGGAGATAGCATGCTACCCACCACTCGTGCTGTGCATGCAAAGATTTGCGAACGAACGTTCTATACGTACATCATATGGGGAAACTGAATTCAAACAAGGATTCATATGGAGAACAGTACAACGAATCGTCTTCCTTTCTCTAATAATTTAGTGAAACGGCAAAGCTTCCGCGCTTTGCGCGGGAGGGGGGCAACTGAATTTAGACTAGGATTAAGAGTTATAATGAAATGAAACGTCAAAGTACACGATACAACGAATCGTCTTCTTTTTCTAATAATTTAATGAAACGTGAAAGCTTCCGCGCTACGCGTGATGGGCGAAAATGATTTCAGACGTGGATTAAGAGTAATTAAATGAAACGTCAAAGCTTCTGCGCTTCGCGCGGGAGGGGGAAAACTGAATTCAGAGAAGGACACGGTACAACGATTCGTCTTCTTTCTCTAATAATGTAATGAAACGTCAAAGGCTTCCGCGTTTCGCGCGGGAAGGGGGCGAACTGAATTCAGACAAGGATTAAGAGTCGAGAATGGACATCAAATCGTCTTTTTTTCTTTAATAATCTAATGCAATGTCAGAGCTTCCGCGCTACGCGCGGAGGAAAGGGAACTTGATTCAAACATTAAGCATTAAGAGTCGAGAATAGTACATGTAATCGCATCCTTTCTTTTATAATCTAATGAAACGTTAGAGCTTCCGCGCTACGCGCGGAGGAAGGGGAAATTGATTCAAACAAGGATTAATAGTCGAGAATGGTACATCGAATCGTCTTCTTTCTTTAATAATCTACTGAAACGTCAGCGCTTCCGCGCTACAGCGGAGGAAGGGAAACTTGACTCAAACATTAAGGATTAAGAGTCGAGAATAGTACATGAAATCGTCTTCTTTCTATTATAATTTAATGAAACGTCAGAGCTTCCGCGCTACGCGCGGAGGAAGGGGAACTTGATTCATACAAGGATTAAGAGTCGAGAATGGTACATCGAATCGTCTTCTTTCTTTTAATAATCTACTGGCTACACGCTTGGGGAGGGGGTGCAACCTGCCACACGCTTCTACCTCTTGGTTGCTTTGATCCATTGCCGAAAATATTTTGGCACCTATCATCCCCCCCAACCACGGATACAAATCGACACCCTTGACACCATATCACAGACACTGATAACACGTAGGTCCATGAATATCAGATATAACAGTGTTAAACGATGCCTTTAAGCAACAGTAATAATATATTTTGAGTATGTGTTTATAACATTCTAACGAAAATATCATATTAAACTATACACCACACCGTCGGGAAAAAAACCTTAAATCATCTTTGTAAAGCAGATCATGTAAGTGCTTCCAACAGCCTGTTATGTCATATATACCTCACCATGCTCATGATGCTGTAAACACTTGAGTGAAATGGTCTTTGACAATTCTTACTATTTTCTCACATAGGCTACATTTTTAAGATGCCCAATACATGGACTCTAAGTTATATAAAGTTTTATTATAACGCTGACTTCTTTCACAACTAAAACTGTATGTAAGAAAGAATGCCAATTTCTGTTAATATTTCGCACATGTTTGAAAAACTACATTGATAAATGATCGTCTTAACTAAGCGTCATTTAAATGTAAAACTCTGGAATAATATCCTACACTGTAAAAAAGAATGTGTTCATTGGTAATTTTTACGTATTTTTTCCATGTAGAATTTACTTGAAAACATTAGTTTTGCCACTTACGCACTAAATTTAAGTCTTGCTAACTCAAACCTTCAATTTAGTAGAACATACGTGGAATATTTAAGTAAAATCAAATACATAAGAATTTTAAGTAATTTCAGCTTGTATTAATTTAGTAATTTTAACTCAAAATCAGAAATTATACGTATTACTCAAACAATTTATGCTGATTATTCTTATCTTTTTAAAGTAAGACCAAATTAAACTCTTTTTTAAATAAAACAATTCTTTTTTGTGGTTGAATGAAAATTTAAGGACTTTAAAACATTTACTAATTCATTTAACATGGCTAAGCAAAGAACAAGAAATTGTTTAATTGTTACCCAGTTTAAAACAAATCAAAACTTGATATTTCAGGAAATTGTCAACCAATCTTCCTTTTAAGATGCTACGATCAAGTATATATAAAATTTGGAGCCTTTCAATATGTGTCGAATTGAAGCGTGTGTAATAGTTTGTGATGGTGGTAGATATATATATATATACGGTTAAATCTTAAATAGAAGTAGTGTTAGTGATTCGTGATTAATCTTAAATAGAAGTAGTGAATGATTAGTGGATGTTACTTGTCAGATTAGATGGGTACCAAATCGTGCAATATGTAATCCTATCATAGCTTTTTTTTAATTATCTAAAATGATTACAATACTTAAATTATTTACGTTAATGTAACTCGATTTAACTGAGTAAAAGTTTATTCAGCAAAATAAGTAAATTCTACTTAAGATGCCGTAGGTAATATTTACTTAATAAAAATAAGGCAATTCTTTTCCTCAATTTTATTGAGTTATTTCGACTATTATTTTTTTACAGTGTACCTTACAATTTCAGAGAATGGCAACACGGGTAGACTCAATTTTTTAAATCAAAATAGATGCTTTCTCAAGGTATGTTTCACAGCCTGTCTGCCTGTGGTAAATCAAGTCTTCAGATATGAAATCTCACCGCCATACGATGAACTTTGGCTACACTAGAGTCGTATTATTCTAAATCATTGGCAGACCTATCACTCGATCTAGTCAAATCATATTTAGAAACCGTGTTTACATGGTAGCTTTTTTATCGCACGAAAGTGCCAAAAGGTCATATTGTTAAATGAAACCTCAGCCCCTAAAATGAATAGATTTATTCTAAGAGGTTTATTGTATGCTTGCCCATTAATCTACAGGATTTCCCACCAAGTCTATGAGAGGGGTAGAAAGCAAAATATTATCAGCATTATGAACAGTATCTCAACAGTGGACATCGCAATTTTCTTGATAAATTATATACTATGCGATGTCGTGTATTAAGTACAATTTTTCAAATTTATGGATGCTATACCTTATAATGTGTGTTTCGTGATGAAGTATTTTATTTCACCTGCTATTCCTTGGTACTTCAACTGTTAAAACGCAAATTGCATGACTAATTCGTTCCCTTCTGGGATGAATGTTTCCCATAAATGAATAAGTTTCTAAATAGTCGTAATATTAACTGCTTTAAGTGACAATTAAGACTATTGCTCTAGGTGAGTTTGAAGCTGTACTGTGCCCAGGCGCGTACGTAGGGGGGGGGGGGGGGGTTGCCCCCCCCCCTTTAACTTACTTTTTGTATGTGTGTGTTTTTGAGGACCCCCCCCCCCCTCCGTGTGTTTTTTTTTGTAAAATAACATAATAATAACAACATAAATAAAAATAATTTGTGGTAATGGGTGCCTCAAAAAAGCTGACCTTACCCCCCCCCCCCCCCCCCCAACGAAAAAAAATATCGATCGGCCAACTTTTCAAATTTTGGGACACAAAAAAAAAATGTGCTCTTCCCCCCCCCCCCCCCCCCCCCCGCCCCGCCCCCCCCCCCCCCCCCCCCTCGCTTATCCAGCGGTTGGGCTTAGGCGTTGCAAAAAAATTGAGACCAAAAAAAAAATGTCTTGCAATAGACGCTTATAGGAGCTGCTGCTTCTTCAAACTGGCGTAGTGTAGCGTACTACTGCGTAGGCATGGCAAACAGAAGCGTAGTGTTGCGTAGTTTTGCGTAGAGTTGCGTGAACAATGCGTGTTTTCTGCGTATAGTGTCTACTCCGAAGTACGCGAAAAAAATTAAACATGTTTAATATTTTGCGTCCATCTCTTGTACCCCTTTGCGGCTCTGAAAGGGGTTTAACGCTGCATTTTAATATTGGAATATTTGCGTTGGTACGGTGTGGTTGAGATCAAAAGAAAATCGGCCAAATTCTGGACTAACTGGTATGTCACAGTGATTATGGACAAATTTTGACCCGTTTACGGTTTTCCTCTCGATTTTTTCGCTATGTCATTTATTGTAACTTATCATAGCTTTGCACTTGTAATTTTTATATAAAATCTCATCATTTGATAAATTCTCGCATCAGATTATGTGTGCGTGCGTATTATAAATATTTATGACTAGCGCATGACGTATAGATTTCTTTTAAACCAATCAAATGCAGCGCTAGGATGTTTTGGTGAGGTTAACACAAATCGCAGGCGGGATATAGTGATAGAATGTGGTATTTCCTGAAACAATCGGTCGAGATCTATGAGATAAATTGACATTTCGCGTATATATTACACATACTGCCTAAGCAATGTTTCAATTACATTGCAACCTTTTGCAATACTCGCAGGAATCGGGCCGAGCATTGAGTTTGGGAACAAACTTTGTAGAAATTCTAAATCGTAAAGTCCTGTTTAAATTGTTGTAATGGGGATCAGAAAGACCTTACTACATGCTTGGTTATTCCAAGTTTTTGTTATTTTCTCTAACTTACGCGAGTCGGTATCATCGACATGTACGACAGGGTTAGAGTATTTTGTGACTCATCCAATGAACCAGACTGTAAAGGAGTATCAAAATGCCACATTCACTTGCAGTGTGAGAAATGTCAACCAAAGAAATGCCGTATTGAGATGGGTCATATACCCTGATATCTACGAAGTAGTCACAGAGGTTAGAACTGGACCACAGGAAATTTCATCTAGGCTAACAGTGTGCACAATCGGCAGGAGAGGACAAACTCTTACTTGCGTCTTAGAATATAACGATGGAGATGACGATTTTTGTTTTAATTCAAGGAGTGCAATAACTAATGTTCAATATTTCCCAAAACAGACCCAAGTGGCATGTGGCCCTCCCTTAATTCATCCTGTTTTTGTGGGGGATACGATTTCTCTGCATTGTGCAGCACCTCGAAGCAAGCCTCCTGTAGATTTACGATGGATACCCGGGGGCAATATGGAGATGTTCTTGTCATTACCACATATTATCGATAATGGACTTCAACGTGAAATAACAATGGACATAGAAGCTAGTACAGACCTCCATCGTAAAACCATGCTCTGCCAAGTAACAAGCAATGTTGCATTTCCTCATGAGAATTTGCAGTGTAGTGTTGGACCTATTCTGGTCTATTATAAACCTCGGATTACTGTCTTCCCTGCAAAGGCAATTATTGCAGCGAACAATATAAGTCCTATTCGTTTTAGTTGCGTTGCAACGGGGTTCCCAACAAATATCACCTATTCTTGGTCATGTAACCCTTCAGATCTGGTCGGAGGATGTGATACAGATACTGCTTTCGCCAATATCATAATATATAATCGTGCTAAAATCAAGCAAGTCATGCTCGTTACTTGCAATGCATCAAACAGCATCGGTTTTTCACAAAGGACCTCGACCGTGATCATTCATAATTCGCCTTATAGCGATATCGATTGTACAGAGTCTGCTATAGGCATGATTAGCACCAAGCAAAACGTGCATCTGAGTTTGAGATCTGCGCCAAAAACTGCGAATACAATTGATTCATCGTGCTTTCTTCATATCCCAGGCGATCGCGTTGAAATGCAATTGCAACTGACATGGTATCTCAATGGACATGCTTTGTTGCCAAAGGAATCAATAAATGGATCTCGATCGCCTTATTCAAATAGGACGCTGAATATGTCATCGGAAGTCCGTGTAAATGTGATTTTTTGTAAGATTCGGGGGGTCGCGGGGATCTATTACATTGCAATTGATACTTGCATTAACGTGCATCCAAGTTATATGACGCCCACATCAGAACCAGAAAAAGCACTCTCACTTTCACGTAGTCAAAGTACGTTACTCCCCGAAAATTCTATTCAATCAAAGGCAATACGCAAACTACATTATTCATCGAATAGTACTGACCCTGACCAGTTGAGTTTCCCAGCGTACATGACTAATACCGCAGTTAATTTAGCTACAAATTCCACTTTTTCTGAGAACAAATTATCGGATAGTACAAGTGGTGGTCGGTCTACAATTGCAAAGTATGCACATTTTAGAGAACAAATAGCAATCTCGATTTGGCGTGTCGTCTTAATCGTGGCACAGCATTTTTTATTATGGCAATTATTTTGATAATTTGCGGAATACTATCATTCTTATCCCGTGTCTTGCAGGAAAATCTCACTAGACAGGCGGGAGAAAACAATCATAAAGAAAATGAAAATGAAAGTAGTCGTGTACAGACTACCCAAGAAAACCGCGAATGTTCTGACATTGATACATTCTACGAGACCCCCGATGTTCATCCAGTTACACCTGAAAATTATACATATCCTCATGGGACATACGAAATGTACAACGGCGAAACTCAATCTGCCTCAAGCTCTGAATTAAATTCAAGTGAAGAAAGTAGTGCTAGCCATCTGGACTCGTGCAGCATTTATTCCGGGGAGTGGATAGAAATCCCTAGACAAACCAGCCATCCACTGTGAAACTCTGCGTTAAACTTGTATCCCCTGTCGTAGATGACACGAGAGAGAGAGACAGAGAGAGGACAAAGAAGGAAATGATGGAACTTCTAGAATATTTTAAGATGGTTTCGACCATAAGATTGAATTTGAATTTGAATTTATTAACAACAACATAACACAATGATACAAATGTATTCAAGTGGGTAACACAAATAACATGTCGTATACATATCCATGTACATGGCTTACAAAGAAAAAGAAAATATCCATAGTTGAACCATATGTACAAATTAAGTTAATCATTATCATGTCATATCAAACCTTTGAATTAGCTATAACTTAATAATACGTAGAGATTTATGGCTGGAATTGAATTTCACAGAGTTCCAATAACGTATAAGTGATTCAAGTAAAGGATATTTTTAAACTTAAAAACGTAAAATGTTGTTAAAGGGAGAACCAAAAGTTAGCACGAGTGCTAGTCGGGATTGGTTCTCCAAATTTCTAAAACTGTAAGCAAAGTCATATTAACATTTATTTCGTCTTAATATCATATATTTGATTTTATGATTCATCTCTGCTTAGGAGTTTAATCAATTTGAAGAGAGGAAACCAAAAGTCATTTGGTGGACGGTATCTGTATTTCAACAAGAAAATCACATCTCTAGAAAGTTGAGTTTCTGCCCTTTCATATGACACCTCAATCAGGGAAAATGAGCTAGGAATTACAAAGTTCTGTTTATTTAAAGTAGTGCTTGCATTTCCATAATTTTATTAAACGAAATCGTTTTCACTGGCTGACCGCCGTAGCAACCAACGGAATTAACAAAAGACTTCACTCCGTTTCGTTGACAATCAGCCATGCATGAAGTCTTTCGTCTACGGCTGATTGTCAACGAAATGGAGTTAAGGTGTCATATGAAAGGGCAGAAACTCAACTTTCTAGAAATGTGATTTTCTTGTTGAAATTCAGATACCGTCCGCCGTCGAGGAGGCGCGATAGCTCAGTCGGTAGATCAGTGGTCTCGTAATCTGGTGACCCGGGTTCGAAACCAAGTCGATGCGCTAGTGCCCTTTGGTAAGACATTAATCCTCATTACCAGGTCCCTCGGAGAGGATCTAAAGCCGTCGGCCGTCTGGTTACTTAATTACAAGCATTTATGCTTTCTTAGAAGTCAGGTAAAAAATAACCACCACCACCAAATGACTTTTTGGTTTCCTTTCTTCAAATTCATTTTAATCACTCATGCGTGAAATATGCATTACATGAGTTGCATCAAATGAAAGAGGAGGATCTAAGCTTTCCAAATATGTGTCATTTATTAATTATAATTGTGATAACGTTATATTAAAACATCGACAATTCTCGTCCGTGCGTGATTCTTTGATAGTAGTTGATATATGAAAAAAAGCAGTGAGCTCTTTAATGATGTATGCATCGATATAAAAAAATATCTACATTTGTTTTAAATAATAATTTTACAATACGCTTTGTTTTTCTTTTGAACACTCTATTTATTATGATGTACCATTGTTATGTCTGAGCTATGTAACCTAGTAGTTTGACCGATTGATCTCGTCAACAGTTATTTTGTCTGCTGTGATTGTAAAAATGCCACTGTTAAATCATCTGTATCCATGGCTATTAAGAAAATTAAAAAAACTCTACTTATCTATCAACAAAACAGTCAAGGAACGAATAATTTAAAGAATAAATACTTCGAATATTACTCTCAAGTTCCAACACCAATGTCATCATGTTTCACAACGTTTACTAAATGTGTACATTTCTTTAAAGTGTAAATTCAAAGAAAAACACAAATATGTCAGCTAATGTATCACTAGAAACTGGTAAGCTAACAGACGGCCATCGTACAAATTTTAGGTCAACTACATATCAGGTGATTTATAAAAATACAAATACAACCACCTCCATAGCAGCTAGGATGTACGAGAGATTCGCCAAAAAAATAAGGATGTTTTAATGACGTCACAATATGGACCAATACTGCCCAAGCAGACGACATTCCATCAAGAATGAACATAACTGCAAAACTATTATTTGTCAAATTATAATTAGTTTAGTCAATATAAATGTGATTGCATTTCAAACCATTCAAAAGGGGATATGAAACCGATTATGATAACTTAAATCTTTTGTTTGTAAATACACAGGATAGGGGTTAATTAACAATCAAAGACACCAGACTTTCAAATTGAAAAGCACCCGGAATGATATTGAGGACGGCATGTGTTCCCTCTTGAACCGCCGAACATACCGCGGTGTGTGCAGCTGAATATACAATGGCGTCTTATTTTGTTTACAAGCGACAGATTCCTTTATTTTTGTATCACTGCATTTGTCATCAAAATAAAACCATGCGCGGGGTTAAGAGTGAGGCAATAGATTATACATTTAGCTTGACGGTAGTGAAGAAAAAGAAAGAACTCAAGAGAAGATGAAAAACAGGCACTGAAAATGTGTGAGATGTCATGGGACATCGTCTGCTTGTGCAAATCAGGTCCATACTGCGATCTCACACATCTCAGCAGCGTTCGGAGAGCTCTTCATGTGCTATGCCGTGGCTGTATTTAAGCGTTTTGTAATTTATAATAATTACTACTTCGAATGTTTCCAAGCATTGAATTTTGCTAACCTTGTCGAATAAAAGTTTCAACTGTGCAATAATGAACATTTAAAATCAATGAATATCTACTTTACTGTCTCACACATGTGACTTTTTTCAATATTTTATTATAGGCAATGTTATAATGGTCCATATTTTTCTTACTTATCTCTTTTAATAAGGTTATGGAGGTAACAAAAATGGGGAAAAACGTACCCCTTCCACCATTTTTTCTAAATTGTGGATGACCTGCACAATTATTGAATTTGGTTGGCAAGGTAAACGTTTAATCATGTATTCATACATGTAATGTATCCATTTTCAGCTATCTTGTAAACAAACCTAAGTGTATTAATTAAAGAGCAATTGAATGTAAATATGTATATAATAACTTTGGTATCCCGTGTGTTAGGCTATATCAGATTATAAAAAATGTACGTTTTCAATCATTTTGTCTTCTTCCTTTACAATACGTGGTTATTATCTATTCTTTATTTTATTTTGATTTGATTTAATGTATTTTCTATTCATATTGAAAATTCCATTCCCATATTTTGTGTAAAATGATCAAGGATAATTCTTGAACGATCAGTTATTTCCTGAGTACACCAATTAAGATGCATTTTACCTGTTTACATGCTTGTGTTTTTATCTATTTTGTTTTTCCGTCCGCTGTTTTTTGTTTTATTCTTACCATACAGGGCCTGATGGAAGACCACCCTGTATAAATATTATAAATAAATAAAAATGAATAATTAAACCTATACTACCCAGGTCTCCGCATTGACTACATTTATTTTTAAATAATCACACAATTGTCCATCACATTTCCATCAGTCAAGTGATAATACGTACTCATCTTACTGCCATTCCTGACCTTTGTATATTTTGTTGTTCCATTTTGGGCTTTGATAGCGCAATTTCAAAGGTTACGTTCCACTAATACGGCGTAGACAGGTTCGTACACCTGGGGGGGATGACTCAGGGGCGGATCTAGCTTTTTGCTAAGGGGGGGGGGTCGACCAAAATAATGACGATGCAGAGCATCGTCCACGAGCCGCGAAGCGGCGAGCCGATTTTTTTTGGGGTGTTTATTTGAACCCCGTTAGTGATGTTTTCCTGGCATCTATTAACACAATGGAGACCATAAAAAGCAGTGCATGATAACGTCTTTTTAAATCAAGTAACAGTTAAATACACAGTTATATCCAGAGTCATCATGTGTTTGGTTAAGTTACCAGATGAGTTGAATATCTTCTCACAA
This sequence comes from Strongylocentrotus droebachiensis, assembly GCA_035222895.1. NCBI lineage: Eukaryota > Metazoa > Echinodermata > Echinoidea > Camarodonta > Strongylocentrotidae > Strongylocentrotus > Strongylocentrotus droebachiensis. Next base: position 3,204 of record JAVYIG010015568.1, on the reverse strand, counting down.
TATTTGCACTTGAAAGGGTTTCTCTCCAGCGTGCGTTCTTTTTTTTTTTTTTTTTTTTTTCTTCTTTTTTTTTTTCCTTTTTTTTGTTGTGTTTGTTTTTTGGGCCGCCCAAGGGGGGGTTTAAACCCCCTAACCCCCCCCCCCCCCGTAGATCCGCGCCTGTTTAATCTTGTAGTTATCTTGTGGTTTCCAAACCACAAGATAACCACAAAATACTTGTAAGATTTTCTTTTTTTTACCGTCTGAATTGGCTTTCACCGTGTGAATGCGGCTAATAACAATAAACACAATTCAAGGTTCAAGGTTCATTTTATTTCTTTCTTTCACAACATTTTTACATATAATAATAGAACAAAAAACAGCATGAGAAAAAACAATTTAAGTGCAATTTTAAGTCGATATATAATCCAAATGAAAGAAAGTGGAGACCTTAGAAAAGCTGGGCTTGTAAGAGCAAGGTCCCCATATAAAATAATCCATCAATGTTTCACTTTTAACAAATGTTTCAAAGTTATCAAAACTACACATGATTAAATATGGGGGAAATATTTACAAAAGGGATAGCTTGAAATTTGAAAAGGAGAGGATGAAAATATATACAAAGGAATCGAGAGGAAAAAAGCAAACTGGAACGAGAAAAACAACAAAACAGAGAAAAACAGAGAAAGAAGAAAGTTATATGTATATAGGGGAAAATGATATTTGGTGTAAAGAAAAAGAAAAATAGAAGAGAGGAGGGGGGTGGGGGGGGGGGGGGGGAGAGAGAGAGAATGTGAAATGCTGACATTTATATTGAATAATCAAACATAACAAAAACAAAAAGATAATGCACGTTATCAATAACAATTGACAAATTATTACCTAATATCATTTCTGGTGATATAATTTTTACGTTAATTGTCGACATAGTTACTCAATAAATGTAATTTCAATTTGCGTTTAAAAACAAAGACACTGACAGATCTAGTTACATTGATAGGAAGTGAGTTCCAAAATTTGGGACCAGTACAAGCCAGCGTCTTCAGAGCAAAAGCAGTTCTTACACGTGGAATATGACGTGCAGTTGCCTGCCTTGTATTATAGCTATGAATTTGATTGTTCTTTCGAAATATTTGTACTAACGCATTTGGGAGAGTACCATTTTCAAAACCATACATAATTGCGCCTAACTGTATAAAGTAAATGTCTTCAACCTTCAAAAGCTTATTACTGTAGAACAAAACATTAGTATGAGCACGATAGCTCGCATTAAAAACAACTCTAACCACCCTCTTTTGGGCAACACAAAATTAATCTTATCTAATTGTGTTTTCAATGACTTCCCCCATGCCAGCACTCCATAATTGAGATAAGGCAAAATTAAAGTAGAATACAAAATAAGCAAAATTTCTTGTGGGACAAAAGAACTTAATTTTTAAATTACACCAGTATTTATAGACACGACTTTACAAATATTAGTACAATGAGATGCCCAAGACAGCTTCTCATCAATATGTAGCCCAAGAAACTTGGTGGAAGTTACTCTCACAACATTAACATCATCAAAAAATACATTTCCAGGTACATCCTTTAATGAGTTACTAACAAACATATAGTTTGTCTTTTGAAGATTCAAGGACAACTTATTTGCATGAATCCATAAAATAACTTTCTTTAATTCAATATTAACTGTATCTAATAACATTTCAGGGTTTTTATAAGAAAAAAATACACTTGAATCATCTGCAAAAAATATGAAAGATAAAAATCATTAATATATAATATAATGATGAGGATAATTACAATAATGATGAGGATTATTATTATCATCATCATAATTATTATTATTATTAATATTATAATTGTTATCATTATTATTATTACTATTATTATCATCATTATGACTTATTAAGTAAGCAAATATCATTCCCCAAAACCTGGGGGGATGATTGTACATGCCATCCCCCCCCCCCCCACCTTGTGAGGTGGGGGGGATGCATCCCCCTCATCCCCCCCCGTTGTCTACGCCCCTGTTAGCACACATCATTAAACGTGATCTTTGATAATGACTCTGTTGTTTCTTATCAGATATCCACCCCCCCCCCCCCCCCCTCCCTCCACACAAAAAAGAAGAAGATAAAAACATGGTTCTGCAAATGCAATCAATGTTTCAAAGTAAGTAAGTCCCTGGAAAAGAAAATCACAAGTTTGTGGGGGAGTGCCTTCTCCCCTTTGGCAGTATTTTCATTCTATAACTACGTTCTACGATGGGAGAAGCATAGGTCTTGTTCTACACGTTTAACTTAATGTATTCTTATTCGGTGCTACAATTTCTCCAATCAAATGATACAGGTTTTTGCTTAGTAAGTAAGCGGTAAGCATATTTTGAAATGTTTTGTATTTGGAGCGTGGTAGAATTCTATTATTCAATGGCATGATTTCCCATTTTTGAATGCAATCGCCGAGCTGTAACTTGAAACTTGGCAATATGCTGTGCGTAATTTCAATCGTGCCTGAGTATGTGTCACAATAGTAAAGGAATTAATTCAACAGGAGCTATGTCATTAATTCAAAATGTTCTTGAACTTAATGACTTATTATTCTCCTGATATTTTATAATGGATTTGTTTTTGTTTCATCCAAATTCATTTGTCAGAAATGATCGCTTATAATTCTAAATTCGGCAGGCCTGGTTATTTTCTATTCCTGCAGATGCTGTACAGGCTTGCTCCATTTGGGTACTTTTCAACACCTGCATACATAACATCTGTGTATGTGTATATGTCTTCTTTACATAATGGCTGATAAATCTGATCTTCGTCTGACAGGAAACAATGAAAAGTCTTTGTAATGAACAACATTTGGAGCTGCCATGAATTTACATGTTCGGATCACACCCAGGCTTTCTCGGATTTAATTAAACAATATTTCATTGCATGCTATATGAAATTAAGAACAAAATATCCTCGGCACGCAGGACCCTAAAGGAAAACGCCTTGTTTAATATTTTGAATTTATCTGGTTTCGACACGTCTGATTATGTTTTACCGAGCAATTTATCGTCTTAGAGTGAACGTCTTTATTAAATCGATTTGATAAACTCTAAATTATTCTCACATCTTTGGGTTTAGCTTCGCTATTCCAACATAACGCACTGTCTAAAACTAATTGAATTTCACCGTAAAAAGAAATGTCCTCCAACATGAAATTAATCTGCATATTTTG
>JAVYIG010015567.1:0-35308 GCA_035222895.1 Strongylocentrotus droebachiensis | reverse complement strand
TCAGCAGTTTTTTAACTTGAAAGGCGTAAATGACGGCCAACTTCAATTTGGGAATGTATCGGAAAAAGGAGAATTCCGTACAAAAATAATTGCCGATCTGGGGCCATTAATTACCATATTTGTTCATAAATGTGTGCCCTATTCCATTCATATATACTCTCTCTCTCTCTCATTAACAAACAACCACACTCCCATCACAACTCTTTTTACCCCCCCCCCCCCCCCCAAAAAAAAAAAAAAAAAAAAAAAAAAAAAAAAAATGGGGGGAATAAAGAAGAAAATAGTAAGGGATAAAGGAATAAAGGAATAAAGTAAAAGAAATAAAATGATAAAAACTGGCTTCTAACAAAAGCTTTGCTAGGCTATTTGAATACTCCCCATCAAATAGGTTATTTGAATAATATCCATCAAACAAACACACCATCATTGAATCACATCATTTCATAATTACTACCATGCGTTAGCGTCCAATCTCATCCATTCATTCTTTGCCCAAACCCCTTTTTCTTTTAAATGACAAACAGTACATTGCTCAAATACAAAATAGAATTTACACAGATTTTTCAAGCTTTAAAGTCTAATCGTTATGATTTTGCTTTAATGCACGATAATCTACATTTTATATATGATGAGCAAAAGCAAATTAATTCAAGGGATACAATAAGAACATTTTCAATGACACAAATGACAGTACTGCTATTAAAGTGACAGCCAGTTGTTAAAACTATTGCAGCTAATAACTGCCACTGTCTAGTCGATGCAAATTGGTTGAGATTAAAAGAGTTACATTACTTTGTGGTAAGGATTGGTCTTACTCATATGGCTGTTAATATGGTTATACACATTGTCATGCAGTTGGTGAAAATGTGTTTTTCTTAATACAACAGTTTGTCTATATGAAGTTAATTATACATTTTTCTATCAGCTTTGAACATTTCCTAAGGATAACATGAATCAAGGTTGATATAATATTTCCTGCCGGACAAATCTGTTTTCACTGCAATAACAACATTCAGTTGTTTCTTTTGAATTTGTTCTAAGGCAATTGCTAAGAATATACGATTGGAGGCATCAACAGGTAATTATCGACATATGGTCATGCCAACAGAACCTCTAGGAAGAGTTCCAAATAAGCCCTCAAATTGGTCAACTGCCGCTCAGATGCATTTGCTTCTTTGAAATGTCCAATTTGATATATTAAGATTAATCACCATGAACGAATTTATCTATGGAATGAAAGTTTAGAAAAAATAATCTCCATGACAGAATCATAGATTTCTAGATCAGCAATAATACTTAGCAAGATATTTCTAGAGAGTGTAGGCTTAATTGCCCTGCTAACTTAATATGGATTATGACTTTAGTTTTTATCTATCTACTGCAATTAGTTGTTTTCTTTTTTCTTCTGCAAGATCTACAATTATATTTAAAAGAATAGAATTATTGGAAGTATCATTGACAATTGTAAGCAAGGGACTGGTCGCTTTCTCATTTAACTACGACTTCTAGTGAAACTGATTTTCAAATTAACTCATCTGAAGATACCAAAAGTGCTCCAGTCTCTCTCTCTCTCTCTCCTTTCCTCTGTCTGGTGCTGTTACTAAATGGACCTTGTGAAGGGTTGCTAAAGTTTAAACAAGATAATTAAATGTTTATATGAGGAGGATTGAGAAATTGAGAAAGTTTTGAGTGTTCCTTTAAAACATTTCTTGATGAAATCTTACCAATATTCTCATACTCGATGGCCAATGTTAGTATACAGACTGGATCACTTTTAATATCCTCAGATGAATTAATTGGAAAATCTGTTTCACTGGAAGTCGTAGTTAAATGAGAAAGCGACCAGTCCACGATCTGTTTAGCATTTTGGTCCCTCTTGCTTAGAGCTGGAAAAGGGAGCTTGTATCTGTAGGCTGGCTGATGTTCCATATGAAGCATAATGTTGCAGGGGATTCGGGCTCTGCAGTCTAAAGACTGGAATTGAAAGTTATGTAATAAAACAAATTAAGAAATAATTGTGTAATTTGTCAATCTTTCTACAACTCTTGTATTTCTGGTCATGTCAATTTCTTTGAAAATAAATAAAGTAAAAGGATAAAGAATATTCTTTAAAAATATTGATACGAAAGCAGATTTGGGTAGAAAATATAATAAATAATTTATTTCTAGGCTTTGGAAACAAACAAATCTTATTATAATCATTTGTGTATGTTTTGTACAATAGATTCGGTAAGATCGAAATTAGACCTCTTACAAGGACTATGAGAACTGTACTTACTTTTAAAAAATCTTTATTAATTGCTGTAGGGGCAATGATGACAGGCACAAAACATACTAATAAGATCAATTATTTTAACTGATACCGCTTACCTTTTCAACTTGAAGAGATGGGCAAGACCTTAGGTATGAAAAGTCTAGATGTCATGAGTTCGCAGTTCATGTAGATGCCACAGATCTTTACTTTGCAACCTAAGATTTAAAACAGAGATATACATATACCATAACAAGAGCAAATATATTTCTCAGAAAAATAGTTGTCACTAAATCTAATGTGTTCAACTGAACAAAATTACATTGTTATCAGTGATTCTAATTGTAATGTAATGTATTTGGCTCAAACCACTATGTCACAAACCCCACTGAAAGTTTTAGAAAATGTGATAATTGTTTAAATTGGACTATGGAACGTGGAGCCTTTTTTTTATAATACACATTTTGGACTCATCTTGATTTTGATTTTGATCCAAAAACATTTCTTTATAAAAACGTGATCTTGAACTTTAGCTTTAATTTGTTATCTGACTCTACAATAGTCTTATCTTAATCTTGGATAGTCTCATCTTGAACCAAACCCTATTGTACAGATATTTGATACAAATTACCTACTGGTGAATAGAACATAAAGAGATACCTTATTAAACTGGTACATAACAAAACAAAAATTAGCTTACATCGATCGTACATATGCTCATTAAAGCTCAACCACATCTTTATATTATTTAAACATATTTGTGGCTTACACCCAGTAAATAAGATCGATTGATCGATCTGTATTGAAAACTAAGTCAGAAAAAATATTGGAACCAGCGGGACTTGAACCTGCCATCTACTGCTTGCCGGGCAGCAGCTCTACCACCAGGCCATCACTGGTCCATGGCACAGTCACGATAAACTAGAAACAAATACCCAAGCTCTCCTGAGTAGATGGCAGGTTCAAGTCCCGCTGGTTCCAAGATTTTTTCTGACTTGTTTTTCAATACAGATCGATCAATTGATCTTTTTTACTGGGTGTATTTAAAGCCACAAATATGTTTAAATAATTGAAATTTCTCCCAGGAAGCATTACATTTATAAACACATCTTTATACTATTAACTGCTGCCCTATTCTTTGAACATTATTGATACAAATCTGGCTGATCTAGTAATTTATCTATGTTTTTGACCTGTCATGGTTGGCTTCCTCTCAAATTAAGAAATGATAATTTTCAGTTTGTTATTGTAAAATACAATATCCGGTATCTTAACCCTTTATCATAAATGAATATCAAGACTATAAACTCAATAACAAGTTAGTAATTGATTTATATGTAGCCTAGATCTAGGTCTAGAAAAAGAAGGGAAAAAACCTTACCCTCATTTTAATGTCGGTGTTCAAACTTTGCTAAGAAAATCCCATCAAAAGACCACTAAGCACGGTAGGATCTTGCAGTACACCTTGAATCAGATTACATTACGCAGAGCCAAACCCTTTCATCGGGGCCAAGGAAGGATGAGAAGTTAGTCCAAGACGTTGAAGACACGGTGGGAGAGAAGTCTTAGGCTAGAGGTCTTTTTTATGGATATGACTCAAAAGTCCAGGTCTACTCAATCTCTGACTCTGAAAGAAAAACGTAGAGATTGATACATGAGCCTACATTCTACATCTAGATCTAGTCTAAAATCTAACTTTTTACTGTTAGATGTAGCCCCCCCTCCCCCCTCCCCCCCCCCCCCCCCCCCACACCTCCGGGGTCGGAAGGACCGCATTGACGTTCCCAAAATCTCCGGTAAAGGGGTAGACCCTACTTTCCACACAAAAATCGGCCCGTATTGACTTTACACACCGGAGATAGGTGGCTGCTTTCAAAGGGAGGGAACATGCATAGTCTACGTGTAACCTAAATAACACTATCAGAACCGTATCAGACGTTCTGCTTAAGGTTAGTCTAGCAGCAAAGAAAAAAGCTCGGCACTCCGCCTAGATTATAGGCTAGTCCTAACCAAATATTTAACGTCGTTTAGACAAGTACAGTTTGACATGCATGCATTTATATGAATGGGACGGAAATGCATGAACCTGTGCAATTCGTCCATCTTAACTTAAATTTAGACTAGACTAGATCTAGTCTAGTTAGATCTAACGTTAGATCTAACACTAACAGTTAGACCTATCTCACTTGGGGAATGCTTTTAGACTCTAGTTGATATTTATTTTAAATATCGTTCGATTAAAAACGAGAGGAATACTTCCTTCTAACAAAATTACAATTTAGTTGTCAACAGAATTGTTTGTTGTTGAAGAAAACGGAATTTACTTACTTTTCGAGGACCTCTCTTGCAGTAGTTTAGCGACGTAATTTTGTGGTTGATCGATTGACCCAACATCGACTAGCCTTGATTACAGAGCCATTTACATTTAACCTAAAATTTATCAAAATCAATTCCAGCTTAAATTTGATTCGAGGAAAGGTTCAGCTAACGAGCATCAGTTTTAAGCCAAAAGTGATTCGGCCTTAAAAAACCAGGAAAATTAGTTAAATTTCCCCAGCTTGGCATTGTTTAAGCTACGAAAATTCACAAATTCTGAGTCGAAGAGTAAGAGCTGACGTAGGCTGTGAGGGGGGGGGGGGGGGGATACCTGCCACCTCATAAAACTTGATGTTACTTAGACGATGCATCCGAAAAAACGATCTAGAATTATTTTTAACAAAAGGATAGTTTGCCTTTAACGGTTCCTTGTAGAGCACGAAACTTTTAAATTCGCTGTATTCGGCGATTCGCCATTCTGCTTTAAAAAGAAAGCTAATGCAACCCGAAATATTGATACTGATACTTAATAAACGCAATAATTAATGATAATAATGATGATAGCAGTGGCAACAAAAATAATGTTAATAATAATAACAATTATAAACTAGATCTAGACCTAAAAGTTATAACAATGATAATATCTAATAATGAACATTTATAATAATGATAATTCATTTTATCAGCATATGATTTTGTTTAAAGTCAAAATGGACTAATAGGTCTATAGACCCTAGACCTCTACATAGTTTAGTACTACGATTCATACTAATACATGCAACAATACATGTATTCAAATTCTATTCATTGCAACTGTAGAAGTCTACATTGAAAATTATAAAATAACAATTGAGAGCGATAATCAAACAAAACCCATCCTAACTTTCAGTCAAAAACTTGGAGGTTACACCCACGTTTTAACCTTTGCATCCTTTCATGCACTGGTATCATTATGCTTTCTCACGGCAGACTAAGTAGTAGGGATTTAATCTATTGTATACAAGATTTGAACATGAACCTACCCCACATCTGACATCGTCTTCACATGTCTGCAGCACTCGATGAGGTAAACCAAGTCTTCCTCGTCTGTGCACTCCACTCCATACAGCCAAAGCACCTGTAGGTTCTTGGTTTGTTCTCTGATCAGAAAACCTAGTCCTCTCATCGTCTCTCTTGATACACTCTTCTTCTCTGATGGGAATGAGTAGTCCAGTGCTTCAAGCTTGATGCGTGTGAGCTGCTGTCCTCCGGTCCGACGAAGACCAGCCGTGATCTGAGCTATGTCTCTCTCTGCATCATCGATAGTGATATCGATCACTCTCAAGCCAGGAAGCGATGAGAGCAGACCTTCATAGCTTTGTGACGTCACACTCTCAGCTGATAGCTTTGTGACGGATGGAAGCTCAGGAGGCCGAGGAGATGGAGGGAATCTGAGAGAGGAGTCTGAGATGGTGAGCTGTTTCAATGAGGTGAAGGATCTGAGACAGGACCACATTCTGGCAGTCATCACAGTAGATAGCTGGCATTTCTTTACGAGGAGTCGACACTCGTCCTGGAATTAGAACAGATAATGAAATACAGAGAGACTAAATGGTTACTGAATCACGTTAATGCTGTAATGCAAAACCGGGTACATAGTGAGAACCTCCCCCCTCTTGTATTATAGCTTAAAGTCGGACATTACATGAATAATTATAACCACATTATACATAATTGACTGGTAGGGTGAGCAGCGATATAGGGAAAATTATAACGAGGGAAAATATAACTTACTTATGATTTAAAAAAAAATCTTTATCCAGTTAGTATATGTTAAATAATAATGCCTAGGTTGCACCTCGTTAACAGAAATTAATGGTAATTGTCATATCATACCTTTTTTTTCACGAGCCGTCCAGTCTTAGTGTTTGGATAGGGTACGTAAAAATACGCTAATTTTACTATTATGTTCAAACAGTTCAATATAACCATCGACAACTGACGGGAAGAGAAATATGCTAATTACAATCGTAGCCATCAAAATCACGAGACAGAATGTGGCCTAATCACCCCTTTGTATCTGTAAGAACTATCTTTGATTGTATTACTTGAAAAGGAACATTTATTTGCGTTTTCCGGTCAGGCGCAAATAGTAAATTCTTTCCTAAATGTTAGTAGTCGTATACAGTATTAGTATAATATATCTGCCTACCTGGTCACCCGATTTTCCATCGTATTCAAAACATCCACCTTCAAGAGACCTATAGTATTTGATATAAAGAGTTGAAAGCAAAAAAAAACAAACAATATTAACACAAAAACAATGGGAATTTGTGGGGGGATTCATGACATAACATCGATATCGGACATGGCCTGCGAGTACCGTATGATACTAACATGCACAGGTCCTGGGCCCGTATTCAATTCAATACTTAAGTTAAAAAAATTAAGCTTTTTACTTAGTATTTGGCTTAGATAAAATACTTAGCCAATTTTGGTATTTAATTCACACTTTTGGCGAAGTATTTTTACTTTAAATCTAAGTCAGCTCCCTACCAGACTTAAGCCAATTATTTGGAGGCCTTGATTGGCAGGCATATGGTTTTCTTACGCAGTATTATAGCCTGCGCGCATTTATATCAGCGCGCCTTTATTGTAATGCGCATTACTTTTAATTGACCGTGAGACGTCACAATGCTTATCAGTAAATATTTTACTTAGAATTTTGTATGACTTAAGTTTAAGTCTAAAATGCGATTTGAATACGAGATAAGTAAATTACTTAGCAAATGTCTTACTTATGCTAAGTATTGAATCGAATACCGGTCCTGGGGAGTTGAAGATATATATATATATATATATATATATAACAAATATATCATTTATCAATCAATCTATCAGGCTATAGTTCATCAAGACGTTGGACATAGTCCTCCTCATAACATTTCCATTCTCGTTTGTCTATAGCTATCCTAGTCCAAGAGATCATTTAGACTTTCAACAAATATAGCATTACAACCAATGGCATACATTGTGAATAGTGCCATGGGAAATGCGAGTTGAAAAAAAAATAACTGCCTAAAAATGTGTAAATGTTTAAATTGTCAGTTTGGGATGCAAATAAGTAAGGATATAAGAAAAATAAACCCTATGATTCCCACCCCACCCCACCACCGCGAGAAGCCCTTAAGCTGGCTGGGGCAGATGAGAGGATGCCCATGGGAAATTATCGCATGGATTTTTTGAGAGTATTTGCATGCCCCCTCCTTTCATCTAACCAATTTAAAATTTATTTTTTTATTTACAGCACTTTGTGAAGTGTGATTATTTTTTACTGATCTTGAATTGATTTTTCAAAGACATTAACATACTCGATACAATTTTGATAAGACAAAATCACAAAAAAGCAAAGCTATTATTCACTTTTTACAGTTTACATTACAGTTAGACTTTCTGTTTAATTTTGTCTACTTTAATTTCATTGAGAAATGTATGAAAATCTACTTGAACTCACTGTAAATGTAGACTACACAATGCTTTCGAATATGTTGACGACTCGACAAGTTCAACCAAGTCTTCTTCGTCCAAGCACTTCATCCCGGACAGATTTAGCCGCTGTAGGTTCTTGGTTTGTTCTCTGATCAGCAGACCCAGTCCTCTCATCGTCTCTCTCGATACACTCTTCTTCTCTGATGGGAGTGAGTCCGGTGCTGTAAGCTTGATGTGTGTGAGCTGCTGTCCTCCGGTCCGACGAAGACCAGCCGTGATCTGAGGTATGTCTCTCTCTGCATCATCGATACGGATATCGAATTCTCTCAAGCCAGGAAGCGATGAGAGCAGACCTTCATAGCTTTGTGACGTCACTCTCTCAGCTGATAGCTTTGTGACGGATGGAAGCTCAGGAGGAGATGAAGGGAAACTGAGAGAGGAGTCTGAGATGATGAGACGGTCCAGTGAGGTGAAGGATCTGAGACAGGACCACATTCTGGCAGTCATCACAGTAGATAGCTGGCATTTCTTTACTAGGAGTCGACACTTGTTGTGGAATTAGAATAGATAATGAAATACACAGAGACTAAATGGTTACTGAATCACGTTAATACTGTAATGCGAAACCGGGTACATAGTGAGACCCCCCTCCCCCCCCTTTTACATTATATCTTAACGGCGGACATTAAATTAATAATTATAACCACAGTATACATAATTGACTGGTAGGGTGAGCAGCGATATAGGGAAAATTGTAACGAGGGAAAATATAACTTACTTATGATTTAAAAAAAAATCTTTATCCAGTTAGTATATGTTAAATAATAATGCTAGGTTGCACCTCGTTAACAGAAATTAATGGTAATTGTCATATTATACCTTTTTTTTCTCAAGCCGTCCAGTCTTAATGTTTGGATAGGGTATGTAAAAATACGCTAATTTTACCATAATAATATGTTCAAACAGTTCAATATAACCATCGACAACTGACGGGAAGAGAAATATGCTAATTACAATCGTAACAATCAAAATCACGAGACAGAATGTGGCCCAATCACCCCTTTGAATATGTAAGAGCTATCTTTGATTGTATTACTTGAAAAGGAACATTTATTTGCGTTTTACGGTCAGGCGCAAGTAGTAAATTGCTTTCCTAAATGTATATTAGTATAAAGTATTAGTATAATATTTCTGCCTACCTGGTCACCCCATATTCCATCGTATTCAAAACATCCACCTTCAAGAGACCTATAGTATTTGATATAGAGAGTTGAAAGCGACAAAAAAAATGAACACAAAAACAATGGAACTTTGTGGGGGGATTCATGACATAACATCGATATCGGACATTGCTTGCGAATACCGTATGATACTAAAATGCATAAGGTCCAGGGCCCGTATTCAATTCAATACTTAAGTACAAAATTTAAGCTTTTTACTTAGTATTTGGCTTACATAAAATACTTAGCCAATTTTGGTATTCAATTCACACTTTTGTTTAAGTATTTTACTTTCAATCTAAGCCAACTGCATACCAGACTTAAGCCAATTATTTGGTGGCCTTGATTGGCAGGCATATGGTTTTCTTACGCAGTATTATATCCCGCGCACAATTATATCAGCGCGCATTTATTGCAATGCATCAATTGCGCTTAACTTTTGGTTGACCGTGTGACGTCACAATGCTTATCAGTAAGTATTTTACTTAAATTTTGACTTACGTAAGTATATGTCTATAATGCGATTTGAATACGAGATAAGTAAATTACTTAACTTAGCCATTTACTTAGTAAATTTCTTACTTATGCTAAGTATTGAATTGAATACCGGCCCTGGACCCGTATTCAATTCAATACTTAAGTTAAAAAAATTAGCTTTTTACTTAGTATTTGGCTTAAATAAAATACTTAGCCAATTTTGGTAATTAATTCACACTTTTGGCTAAGTATTTTACTTTAAATCTAAGTCAGCTCCCTACCAGACGTAAGCCAATTATTTGGAGGCCTTGATTGGCAGGCATATGGTTTTCTTACACAGTATTATAGCTTGCGCGCATTTATATCAGCGCGCCTTTATTGTTAATTATTATGGGCGATTTCAATGACCTAGAAACTGTTGAGATTGAAAGACATACCTCGTTGTCTCAGATAGTCAAGGAGCCTACTCGTGAATCGGCTATTCTGGACAAGATTCTGACTGACCTTAATGAGGACTTCTGTGATCCTCAGATTTCGACGCCAATTGCTTCTAGCGATCACAATGTTGTTACCGTCCTGCCTTGTCTCCTGCCGCCTCCCAGGAAATCTACAAGAACATCCTATCGCCCCTTTCGTGACTCCTCTGTCAGGGCTTTCGGGCAATGGGTACAGCAGATGGACTGGTCTATTATTGGGGACTTTGATGCTAATGACATGGCTTCAGAGTTCAATGACCTAATCAACACCAAGTTCAGACAATATTTTGAACTTGTTACTGTCAAACGAAGGTTAGATGATGAGCCATGGATGAATGATGAGATTCGCAGAGCAATCAATCACCGCGATTCTTCCTTTCGACATGGGCATCCAGACTTTAAACGGTTGAGGAACCATGTACAGAGATTGATCGATAACGCGAAGGACTCATTCTACCAGCGCAAAGTTGAACATCTTAAGAAATCGGAGCCTGGGAAGTGGCATCAGCAAATCCGTCATCTTGCTGGCATCCGTAAGAAGCAGCTTAATCTTTCATCTGACGGCAGATCAGATATTGACATTGCTAATGAGCTAAACACGCACTTCGCTGCCATCTGCTCTTCATTGCCACCACTCGACAGGGGTGCTCTGTCGGCTTTTCTACCAGCGCCCTCACCCCCTCCTGTGGTCGACCGTCGGAGGGTTTATAAGCGCCTCTGTGGAATCAGCACTGCCAAGGCCTGTCATCCCAATGATCCCCCTTCGCGACTGTTGAAGGAGTTCGCTTATGAACTTTCTGAACCTTTGACCACTCTCTTCAATCTTTGCCTCAGTCAGGGTTGCTTCCCTGACATATGGAAACATGCATCTATCAGTGCTATTCCCAAAACTAATCCTGTCACCAGCTATGATCAGCTCCGGCCAATCTCCATAACACCGACGTTAGCGCGTATCTTTGAAGGTTTCCTCGCTGACTGGATCATGAGCAGCATCCGCCCGTTTGTTGACCACCGCCAGTTTGGTAATCTTCGTGGATCGTCAGTTACGCACTACTTGGTCAGCCTGCTCGACACCATCCACAGAGGGCTTGACAAGGGTGGCACTCTCGCTAACCTCTGCGTTGTGGATTTTTCTAAGGCTTTTGATCATGTCAACCACACCATTGTTATGAACAAGTTGATCGACTTAGGTGTTGATCACTCTATCATCCCTACTATCTGCAGCTTCCTTTCCAACAGAGCGCAGACCGTCCGCTACCATGGGAAATCCTCTCAACAACAAGCCATCACCTGTGGGGTACCCCAAGGTACTCGCCTCGGACCAGTCCTGTTTCTGATCCTTATCAACGATGCAGCTCTTGAAAGTGATAACCGATGGAAATATGTGGATGACTTGACAATCGTGGAGGTCTTGAAGAAAACGCATCCATCTGAATTGCAGTCGCATCTAGACTCGTTGATCCAATGGTGCAAAGACAACGACGTTGTCCCGAATGCTGCTAAGTGTAAAGCTATGCAGATTTCATTTCTTCGCCAGCCCCCACCACCCATCGTTCTTGACATCAACTCTACCACACTGGAAGCTGTCTCATCCCTTAAGCTCCTAGGGGTCTTCCTTCAGGATGATCTCAAATGGGATGGGCAGGTCAGTCGTTTGATCTCCAACGCTTCCAGAAGACTTTATCTCTTGACTAAGCTTCGGAGGAATGGTGTTACCACCAAGGATCTTGCTACTATCTACATGTTGTACATCAGGCCAGTGCTAGAATTTGCAGCACCTGTTTGGACATCAGGGATCACAAACAACCACTCTGTAAGCATCGAGCGAGTTCAGAGGAGAGCTCTCAGGATTATTACCTACCCTGACTCTAGAACTTATGATGAACTGCAATCTCATCTTGGTGTCTCTTCTCTTAAAGAGAGACGCACATCCCTTTCTCTAAGATTTGCAGAATCACTTCTCCAATCTAAGGTTCATCGACATCTCCTGCCTGAGAGCAGAGGCAATGACTGTAGCCGCATTTTGCGAAATGCACTTGATTTGTCCTTGCCTAAGATGAGAACTACGAGGTACCGAACTTCCCCCAACCCATCTTTCACTCGATCCTTGAATAATAATAAATAGAGGCTTAGGAAATTATCAGTATGTTGTATGTCATGTATTTCAGCAATAATATAATTATGTGCAATATTAATTGTCATGATGATTGGCACAGCAGGTTCTTCCATTCATTCATATTTTGATGTTGCATGTACTTTTATCCTTCCTCTCACTCTCTCATCCCTTTTCTCTATCTGAACTTGCCACTTTTCAAATTTCCTTTTCTTCTTCAGTTCTGGTCTTTCCTCTCTATTTCTATTTCACTCCCACCCCCTCTCTCTCAGCTCTGTCTCTTTGTCTCTCTCTCTCTCTCTCTCTCTCTCTTTGCTCTCTCTGCCTCTTCCTCTTTATCCCTTTGTCTCTCCCTCCTCCCCTCTGTTTCTCTCTCACACTTTCTGTCCCTCCCTCCTCCTCTCCACCTCTTTTCTATTATGATGATGTTTTACATCACAACATTCTATAATTATATGTTATTTTTACTCTGACCAATAACACCTAAGGAATTCCATTTCTTTTTGAAAATAATGATAAATTGAGGCTTAGGTAATTATCAGTATGTTATATGTCATGTATTTCAGCAATATAACTATGTGCAATATTAACTGCCATGATGATTGGCATAGCGGGTTCTTCCATTCATTCGTATTTTGATATTGCATGTACTTTTATCCTTCCTCTCACTCCCTCATCCCTTTTTTCTATTCGAACTTGCTTCTTTTCAAATTTCCTTTTCTCTTCTTCAGTTCTGGTCTTTCCTCTTTATTTTTATTTCACTCCCATTCCCTCTCTCTCAGCTCTATGTCTGTCTCTCTGTCTCTCTCTCTCTGCCTCTTCCTCTTACTCCCTTCATCTCTTCTTCCTCCTCTCTGTTTCTCTCTCTCACTTTCTGTCTCTCCCTCCTCTTCTCCACCTCATTCTCTTCTGATGATGTTTTACAGTATAACATTTTTTAATTATCTGCTATTCTTACTGTAACCAATAATACCTAAGGAATTCATTGTTCTCATGTGCAATATGCTTATACATTATACTGTACTCATATCACGCTTGTGATTAGCACACTGCCAAGACTCCAATTGTAACACTTTTAATACTTTTTAATACTTTTTAATACTCAATACTCAATAGTTAATTACAATTTTTCCAATGTCACAGTTAATTGAATTTCACGTATCTGTATACATTTATTTGTTTATATGTCAACATTTATTCATTTTTGCTAGCAATATTTCATATCTTGTATTTTTTGTTAAATCTTTTTTGTTGTTTTTGTTTTCTTGTTACTACTTTAATGTTTTAACTTAAAAATGTATTCATTGTTATATATTTGTCCTCATTTGCTATGTTATCTTTATGTTTTTGAATGCTTTTTATATTGATGTAAACTTGCATTTTTAGTCCTCGGACTTGTTGACAAGTAATGAATAAAACCTTATTTGAACTTGAACTTGAACTTGAACTATTGTAATGCGTATTAATTTTAATTGACCGTGAGACGTCACAATGCTTATCAGTAAATATTTTACTTAGATTTTTGTATGACGTAAGTTTAAGTCTAAAATGCGATTTGAATACGAGATAAGTAAATAACAATAACCATTTACTTAGTAAATGTCTTACTTATGCTAAGTATTGAATCGAATACCGGTCCTAGGGAGTTGAAGATATATATATATATATATCTAACAAATATATCATTTATCAATCAATCTATCAGGCTATAGTTCATCAAGATGTTGGACATAGTCCTCCTCATAACATTTCCATTCTCGTTTGTCTATAGCTATCCTAGTCCAAGAGATCATTTAGACTTTCAACAAATATAGCATTACAACCAATGGCATACATTGTGAATAGTGACATGGGAAATGCGAGTTGAAAGAAAATAACTGCCTAAAAATGTGTAAATGTTTAAATTGTCAGTTTGGGATGCAAATAAGTAGGGATATAAGAAATATATACCCCATGACTCCCACCACACCCCACCACCGCGAGAAGCCCTTGAGCTGGCTGGGGCAGATGGGAGGATGCCATGGGAAATTATCTCATGGACTTTTTGATAGTAATTGCATGCCCCCTCCTTTCATCTAACCAATTTTTTTTTTTTTTTTGATTTTTTTTTGGTGAAGTGTGATTTTTTTTTACTGATCTTGAATTGATTTTCAAAGACATTAACATACTCGATACAATTTTGATAAGACAAAATCACACAAAAGCAAAGCTATTATTCACTTTTTACAGTTTACATTACAGTTAGACTTTCTGTTTAATTTTGTCTACTTTAATTTCATTGAGAAATGTATGAAAATCTACTTGAACTCACTGTAAATGTAGACTATACAATGCTTTCGAATATGTTGACGACTCGACAAGTTCAACCAAGTCTTCTTCGTCCAAGCACTTCATCCCGGACAGATTTAGCCGCTGTAGGTTCTTGGTTTGTTCTCTGATCAGTAGACCCAGTCCTCTCATCGTCTCTCTCGATACACTCTGCTTCTCTGATGGGAGTGAGTCCGATGCTGTAAGGTCGATGTGTGAGAGCTGCTGTCCTCCGGTCCGACGAAGACCAGCCGTGATCTGAGGTATGTCTCTCTCTGCATCATCGATACGGATACCGATACGTCTCAAGCCAGGAAGCGATGAGAGCAGACCTTCATAGCTTTGTGACGTCACTCTCTCAGCTGATAGCTTTGTGACGGATGGAAGCTCAGGATGAGATGGAGGGAAACTGAGAGAGGAGTCGGAGATGGTGAGATGGTTCAATGAGGTGAAGGATCTGAGACAGGACCACATTCTGGCAGTCATCACAGTAGATAGCTGGCAATTCTTTACGAGGAGTCCACACTCGTCCTGGAATTAGAATAGATAATGAAATACAGAGAGACTAAATGGTTACTGAATGCGAAACCGGGTACATAGTGAGTCACCCCCCCCCCTTGTATTATATCTTAACGGCGGACATTAAATTAATGATTATAACCACAGTATACATAATTGACTGGTAGGGCGAGCAGCGATATAGGGAAAATGATAACGAGGGAAAATGTAACTTACTTATGATTTTAAAAAATCTTTAATCCAGTTAGTATATGTTTAATATAGCCTAGGTTGCACCTCGTTAACAGAAATTAATGGTAACTGTCATATTATGCCTTTTTTTCTCGAGCCGTCCAGTCTTAGTGTTTGGATAGGGTACGTAAAAATACGCTAATTTTACCATAATATTGTGGCGGCCGCCCCCGCCTCCGTCTTCAACCTCGACCTCTACGTCGGGTTTGTTCTCTTTCCCAGCCGGGGAAACTGATTCTTTATATCTGTCAGGATATTCGTCAGCCGACATTTTATTTATAATGTCCGAGCGGTTAAAGTAATTAGATCTTTTCTTTTATTTGAAGAAAAGACGGGGGAAGCTACAATACTTTATATTTACGTTCGTTTCGTCGAAATATACGACTATGACGGAGTACCAGTTAAGAAGAAAGACAAAGTGTTTATAGACTCATAATTTCAGTTTTAAGACAAAAGAAAATGGTCAACTTTTATTAATGCATGTACTTCAAATATTTACATCTTTCTGTCACCACTGTCACAAATACCTTGTGCTCATAGTTATACTTAATGCATTTATATGATTGTCGTTCTTATATTCGAATACATGTAATAAAGTGAAAGGTAATGATTCATTGGGATTTATGGGACTTGGGAGTTTTCCGTCTTAGTTTAATTCCATAGCATCATATGGGGAGAGGTGGACTTAGCATATTCCTGCGTCTTAATAATGGCATATTAATTCCAGTATATTAATTCCAGCATCTTAATAGAGGTATATTAATTCCAGCATCTTAATTCCAGCGTCGACTTGGTTCTGTACCTTCATATTCCAGTTGTAAATACGTGTAGTTCCTTAGATGGGAGAATTTCCAGGGAGGGAGAGAGAGCTTGTGTGTGGTTCCGACGAGCGCCCAATTCCAACTCCTTTGGGGGGGGGGGGGGGGGGGGGGGATTTCCAGGGAGAGACTAAATAGCTGTTATCCCGACGAACGCCCAATGCCAACTCCTCGCGTTTAAGAAATGTTATGGGTTATAAAGGCAAAATGCGGACGTGGGGGGAAAACGATGCGCTAAGCGATCTTGGAAAGCACACGCGCAGCGAAAATGGACTTAACATGAAGACTGTGCTAGTTCGTAACACAATATCTAAGTAAATCTCTTATTTTACCATTAATTAAATACAACACTCTGATTGACATATCATTTGCAATAATTATTAACAAGTTATATTGTCTAAACAACTTCCATCCGAATTCATGTGATATACTTATAAACAATTACAGTTTAACATGTTAAAGCATCTCAATAAATTATCCAATGTCAAGCGCTCGTATGCAAATTATTTATGTAAACATTGTGCGTCGGTGTATGACGCGCTTGAAAACAACAATCGATGACTCATATAAGTTAGGCCTCTTTGTTACGTCACGATCGCGGAGCGGATCGTTACACAGCCCTCCTCCTTACAAAATGCGTCCTCGCATTTAAGACATTAGGTTTTCCTGGGCGATAACTTGTTGCAATGCAACCTTGTCTAATTTCGATTGCAATTATATTTATATACAAAACCAAAAATAACTTCACTTAATATTACCAATAAGGTAGGTGACATTTGGAAGAAAACACTTGTCTTATTTTGCCCACTTTTCTTCTCCTTCTCTGTTACATCACAATCTCTCTATCAACACCAGCATCAATCAAATATACATCTACAACATAAGACATCTGCTTTTCTTCCAAAACTTGTCAATTCTTTGTTCCTATGCAACATATGGAACGTGCACTTATATTCTTAAATTTTCATCGCCCTAGATTACCTATCACAAATAAATTCTAATTCTTAAATCTACTCAGTGGTGTTACAATGTCAATAATGTACATGTATATACAATACAAGCAATGGAATCTGCATAAGAAAGAAATAGAGATATAGATGAGAAAACAGAGATGAATAGAAGAAAGAAAGAAGTGAGAAAGAAAGTTGTAGAGAAGGAAAGAGGAGAAGGAAACAGATCCAAAGTATAACAAAATATGTCTTATTCTAAAAACCATTTCTAATAAAAGAAATGTGCGGGTCTTCTATTCCTCAGTGGATAGCGCCGAGTATCTTCTTGTCTTCTATTTATAGTCACGTCTGGCGTTGAATCTTGATCAACCTCTTCAGAGTTGGGCTCCATCTCTCTGGCATCATTTCCATCATCTTCCCGTCTAGTATGAGCTGTCTTCCATTCCTTAGGCTCGTCTCCATCACATGGCTTTAAACGGTCAAAGTGTACAACCTTCATCTTCGTTCCAGGACTCTTTTGAATTCTGTATGTCACATCAGACAGCTTCGTCTTAATCTTGAATGGGCCATTCCATCTGTAACTTAGTTTGGGACTGATGCCTTTGTGTCTCTGATTATTTCGTAACCAAACGAAATTTCCTTCTTCGTAGCTACTTCCAGCAATCTTCTTGTCGTAGTTTCTCTTCTGTCTTCGGAGATTCTTCTGACTGTGCTCAGTAATCCTTGTATAGACTTTATCCATCCCGTCTCGTAGTTCCTCGACGTAGTCTGTTCCAACTTCCATATCTGGTTGGATCATGTACTGATCTGAAAGCATTTTCAGTTCTCTTCCGAACATCATCATGTTTGGCGTTTCTCCTATGGTCTCATGAACTGAACTTCTGTATGCCGTTGTAGCTATGTGTACATACTTGTCCCAATCTCGCTGATTCTTTCCAGGCTCTATTAGCGTGACAAGCATATCGAGCAATGTTCTGTTGAAGCGTTCAATCATACCGTCTGATTTAGGGTTATATGCCGTCGTCCTTGTCTTCTTTATTCCCAAGATCTGGCAAACTTCTTTGAACAACTGTGACTCAAAGTTCCTTCCTTGGTCTGTGTGAATCTCAGTTGGAACCCCGTATCTACATATAAACTCTTCAACTAGTTTGGGTGCCACAGTACTTGCTTTCTCATTAGGTATTGGATAAGCTTCTACGAACTTTGTGTAGTAATCGGCTACTACCATTATGTACTTATTTCCGTCATTCGTCTCCGGCAAAGGTCCTAGTACATTCCTGCCAACCTGAGACAAGAGAAATTAGGAGTACATTTTTCTGGATGGACTACGAGGTCGCGAACCACCGAAGGATTGGGGTAGTAGCCCGTAGATTGGGGGGGGGGGGGGGGGGGGGCAGAGATGCCAACCCTATAGGATGGCTGTCAGTAACATTTACCATATTTGTCCGTAACAAATGGGGGTCTTTCCGTAACGCAAGACACCGCAGCATAATTTTCGCCCAAAACGTACACAAACACCCAATCACTCTTAGTGCATTTCGAACCTACCATATTCAAGTCCAAAATAAAGATGTGCATAAAAACGTTTTTAAAAATCTGTTTCCAGTCAAAGGATCTCCTTCTCGGGTACTCGCTCTTTTGAGTGAATCCATGATAATATTCAGGAAGAAAACACCTCGTTCAAGCGTCGAATGGCAAATTGGAATCCACAGTCAAATGGCAGAGCTCGTATTCTACACACGCACACGTACACTCACCAGTACCACAGACACACCAGCCCAGGCCGCTAGGCCCGGCGTTCATGAACAACAACACACCGTATACCGCACTGCACTTGCAATGCGCCCGCTGAATCACCGAAGTCTTCGCTACTATATTGCGGGCGCCATGCGCACGATCATCTACCCCCATGCTCCCCTCAAAAGGCACGAACGCACGTAGCATACGTAGCGGCCGTGTTGTTTTGGAATTAAACAAGATGGCGGCGGACGGACCATGTGCGCGAAAGTGTCTATCCAGTGTGGTCAAATTCAGTGAACCTATGAGTGAATGCGTGCGACATGCAGCGCTGTGTGCGGAGGCTATGTGATAAGGCGACATTCGCTATAAAGTACTTTTGTTTATCGTTTCGCCGTAAGGCGTGATCTGGTTATCAGTGCTGTGTTATGCTTTAGTCTTATGCAACAGTCGTTTGTTTTAAAAATATTTTAAAATTACAAAAAATCGGAGTTTTGAGGCATGCAATCGGAATTCGGAGTGGGTATGAAAAAAGCGGAGTAACTCCGCCTAAATCGGAGTGGTTGGCAAATCAAGAGCGATCCGTTCCATCGGACTTCCACTTCTTCTCTGCTGTAGAGGTGCTCGTCTCTTCTTACCAGCTGACTTCCGTCGAGCACAAGATTCACATTTACGGATGAAAGACCTCACATCTGCCTTCATTCCTACCCAGTAGTATCTCATCTGACTACTCTTCAGTGTCTTAGTTGCTCCCAAATGACCAGCTAAAGCGCTACCATGAAGTTCTTTCAAAACTTCATCTATTTTCCTTCCAGGTAATACTAGTCGCCACTTCACTTCTTTGCCATCTATAGATTCCCATCTACGGTAGAGTATTCCATCTCTGATTTCAAGTTGTTCCCAATGCTCTAACAAGACTTTAACTTTCTTAGACATTGCGGAAACTTCTTCCTTTGGTGGTCTGGTCTTCCTTTCCATAGCCTCTAGCACAGGCTTTATATTTGGGTCGTCTAGTTGATCTTTCCTCATCTCAGACAGTCTCTTCTCATTTGTCATCATTATTACACGTGCTTTGGCTGTTTCTTCCTTGAACTCGCACTCCAGTCCTCTTCCACACTGGCCACATGGTCTTCTCGACAATGCATCTGCATTCCCATGACTTCTACCAGCCCTGTGAATGATCTCTATATAATAAGCTGCGATGACCTCAAGCCATCTTGCCAGCTGTCCTTCAGGGTTTTTGAAATTTGTCAGCCACCTTAAAGCTCCGTGATCCGTTCTCACCGTTACATGTCGACCGTAGAGATATTGTCTGAAATGCTTCAAGTAAACGACAACTGCAAGTAGTTCCCTTCTTGTAACGCAGTAGTTCCGTTCTGCCTTACTTAGCACTTTACTTCCGTAAGCAATTACTCTTTCCTTCCCATCTTGTACTTGTGACAACACTCCTCCAATCCCATCCTTACTGGCGTCTGTGTCAAGAATGAATGCACCTTCCGTATTCGGGTATCCCAGAATAGGTGCAGTAATCAATCTTCGTTTCAACTCTTCAAACGCATCCTGACAGACAGAGCTCCATTCGAACTGTCCGGCACGGCGCTTTTCCGTGAGTTGATGAAGAGGTTTGGCTATACTAGCAAAACCTTCAACAAAACGTCTGTAGTAGGATGCAAGACCAAGAAAACTTCTAACTTCCGTCACATTATTCGGCGTCGGCCATGTTTTTACAGACTCAACCTTCTCTGGCTGTGTTGAGACTCCCTTGCTTGATACTTCGTGTCCGAGATAGGACACCTTCTTCCTGAACAGAAAGCATTTCTTTGGTTTTAACTTCAAGTTGGCTTGTCGTAGTCTATGGAATACTTGACGTAACCGGGAAAGTTCCTCTGGTATCGATTTACCAAAGATAATCAAATCATCTAAGTAGACAAGTAATGTCTCCCAATGCAATCCGGTTAGTACTTTATCCATCAATCTCTCAAAAGTGGCTGGGGCGTTACAAAGTCCAAAAGGCATCACGTTCCATGAGTAGAGTCCACCATCAGCTACGAAAGCTGATTTTTCCTTAGCATCTTTGCTTAAGCCTACTTGCCAGTATCCGCTTGCCAAGTCCAGGGTTGAAAACCACTGCGCTCCTGAAAAAGCATCCAATGTTTCGTCTATACGAGGTAGGGGGTAGGCGTCCTTGATCGTGGCAGCATTCAGTTGCCGATAATCCACGCAAAATCTCTGAGTTCCGTCCTTTTTCTTTACGAGTACAATGTTTGAAGCCCATGGACTATCAGTTGGTTCAATACGACCTTTTTGTAGTAGCCCTTCCACTTGCTCCTTGATTTCGTCTCTCTGCCCAAAAGGGTGCTTGCGTTGTCGTTGTCTAATTGGTCGCTGAGTTCCAGTATCTATATTGTGTTGTACCAAATTGGTCCTTCCAATATCATCATCTCCTCTTGAGAATACATCCTGAAATTCCGTCAATAACTTTGCCACGTCCTGGCGATACTGATCTGGTATTCCTTCTGTACTTCTCTTTAGCAAATCCCTCAAATGTTCCGGAACTTTTCCATCACCAACAGTGGTGTACTTAGGAACTTCCTGTACTTCACTTGTATCTATTACGGTCATCATAGCGATTGGTGTGTTCTTCTTTATTACTTTGTTGGAAGTAGATGGGTTGAATACTCTAACAGGCACTAACTCCTCACCTGTCTTGATTAGAGTTCTAGCTGTAATGAGTCCTTTCTTCGCTAATTGTTGTTGAACATTTCCAGCCTCTATTAAACCTAGGGTGTTAGGTTTAATTCGATCTCCTTCCTTCATTGATCCAAGTATTACAGCTTCATGTCCTGCGGGGATTGTAGTAGTTTCTGATGCAGTAATGCGGCAGGATAGTCTTTCTCCACTTTCATTCTTGCACTCTACTTTGCCCCATTTTGTGGTGAGTTGGAAATTAGTCAGATCAATGCTAGCCCCCATTCTTGTTAGATTGTCCAAACCGAGGATTCCATCACTACTCACATCTGCTACCAAAACAGTAATTACTCCTTTATTTGGTCCTATCTTCATCTCATGAGTTATTGCTCCATAAATGGCTAATGGTGAACCATCTGCTAATTGTGCACTTATGCTACGATGTTGCAGAGGGGGTCTATCTTTTTCATCTAAATGTTCATATGATCGTCTAGAAATATAAGAATCTGAAGCACCAGTATCAACTAGAAATTTGTATTCCTTGTCCTGAATGTGCACTGGAACATAAAGACCATCAACATTTTGATTTATACTGGGTATGAAACTTGTCTTTGTTTTGCTAGGTTGGGTCTCAATTAATTTTGGATGTTTGGCCGCGCCACGACCCTTTGGGGCGACCACTTGTCGTTTGACTGACGCTGATATCTTTGTCTTGACCAGTTAGATTCATCACTTGGATAGTTCCTTCCTCTTCGATCCATTTGTTTCTCACGGCATTCCCTTGCGAAATGGCCAGGTTTCTCACAATAGAAACATGTTTGGGTTTTCACATCAAATCTTCCTTGCACTGTTTGGCTTGGTCTTTGATTAGTTCCTGGTTTCTTCTCATATTCCTGACATCTTTCCTTGTTAGGTTGACTTTCCATGGCTTGGCCTAAGACTTTGTTAACTTCATCTTTGATCATCTTCTCTAGATCCACTTCAGAGCCGATTCCTCTATTATAAGTAGGCTTAACCTTCCATCCATTCCTCTCAGTCTCCGTCTGTAGAAATGTCTCAGTGGTTATTGCTGCTTGAATTACCTCATCTAAGCTTGTTGCCTTAGCATGAAATATTCCCATACGAATCTCACTACTACGAATAGCATCAGTAAAATGAATCCTAGCTAGTCTATCGACCCCTTGACTTTCAAAGTTTGGATATGCCTTATCAGTTAGTTCCCTAATATGACGTCCTAGTTCCTGGAGTGATTCTCCTTGTCGTCGCTTACGATTCCTAAGTTCCAACAGATAGCTTTCCGCCTGTTTGGCAGAAGAGAACCTGAATGACAGTTTACTCTTTATTTCTTCAAAGTTCCACTTGGTGCCTCTTTGTTCTTCTAGTAATCTCAGAGCTTGACCTCTCAAGCTAGCAGCGAGATACTTGGCAGATTCCTCATCTTTCCAGTTGTTGATTTCGCAACAAGATTCAAAGTGCGATGCGTATTCTTTCCAGTCGGTACTTCCATCATACTTGTCCGGCATGATCAGTGGTCGATGAGTAGTTTCCCGAATTCTATCTTCTTTGGCATAGCGAATATCATCATTCTTCTTTTGTATTTTCATCTGGTTAGTTTCCTCCTTAAGTTTCCTCGTCTTTGATTCATCGACATGAGATATTCCTTCCTCGTCTCCATGTTGGACTTCCATTCCTTCCGGTCGTCTATTTGGTTTAGAGTTGAATTTCACTTCATCATCTGAAGAATCAGATAGTTCTTCCGTGGTGGAGTCTGGGCCAACACTCCTCTTCCTTGGTTTCTTTGTCAACTTCATCATTTGCCCCATTAACTTTGTTAGTTGACTTAATATCTGACTTTGTAATTTCTCTGACCTACTCTTCTTTTTCTTTGAAATTTTTGTACTAGACATTGTTTCATCTGAGGAGCAACTTAGCTCATCTATTTCTTTCTTAGACTCTGGTACCTCCGCCATATTAATAATCCCACTTCTGACACCAAATTTGTGGCGGCCGCCCCCGCCTCCGTCTTCAACCTCGACCTCTACGTCGGGTTTGTTCTCTTTCCCAGCCGGGGAAACTGATTCTTTATATCTGTCAGGATATTCGTCAGCCGACATTTTATTTATAATGTCCGAGCGGTTAAAGTAATTAGATCTTTTCTTTTATTTGAAGAAAAGACGGGGGAAGCTACAATACTTATTTACGTTCGTTTCGTCGAAATATACGACTATGACGGAGTACCAGTTAAGAAGAAAGACAAAGTGTTTATAGACTCATAATTTCAGTTTCAAGACAAAAGAAAATGGTCAACTTTTATTAATGCATGTACTTCAAATATTTACATCTTTCTGTCACCACTGTCACAAATACCTTGTGCTCATAGTTATACTTAATGCATTTATATGATTGTCGTTCTTATATTCGAATACATGTAATAAAGTGAAGGGCAATGATTCATTGGGATTTATGGGACTTGGGAGTTTTCCGTCTTAGTTTAATTCCATAGCATCATATGGGGAGAGGTGGACTTAGCATATTCCTGCGTCTTAATAATGGCATATTAATTCCAGTATATTAATTCCAGCATCTTAATAGAGGTATATTAATTCCAGCATCTTAATTCCAGCGTCGACTTGGTTCTGTACCTTCATATTCCAGTTGTAAATACGTGTAGTTCCTTAGATGGGAGAATTTCCAGGGAGGGAGAGAGAGCTTGTGTGTGGTTCCGACGAGCGCCCAATTCCAACTCCTTTGGGGGGGGGGGGGGATTTCCAGGGAGAGACTAAATAGCTGTTATCCCGACGAACGCCCAATGCCAACTCCTCGCGTTTAAGAAATGTTATGGGTTATAAAGGCAAAATGCGGACGTGGGGGGAAAACGATGCGCTAAGCGATCTTGGAAAGCACACGCGCAGCGAAAATGGACTTAACATGAAGACTGTGCTAGTTCGTAACACAATATCTAAGTAAATCTCTTATTTTACCATTAATTAAATACAACACTCTGATTGACATATCATTTGCAATAATTATTAACAAGTTATATTGTCTAAACAACTTCCATCCGAATTCATGTGATATACTTATAAACAATTACAGTTTAACATGTTAAAGCATCTCAATAAATTATCCAATGTCAAGCGCTCGTATGCAAATTATTTATGTAAACATTGTGCGTCGGTGTATGACGCGCTTGAAAACAACAATCGATGACTCATATAAGTTAGGCCTCTTTGTTACGTCACGATCGCGGAGCGGATCGTTACAATATGTTCAAACAGTTCAATATAACCATCGACAACTGACGGGAAGAGAAATATGCTAATTACAATTCTAGCCATCGAAATCACGAGACAGAATGTGGCCCAATCATTCCTTTGTATTTGTAAGAGCTATCTTTGATTGTATTACTTGAAAAGGAACATTTATTTGTGTTTTCCGGTCAGGCGCAAATAGTAAATTGCTTTCCTAAATGTTAGTAGTCGTATATAGTATTAATATAAGATATCTGCTTACCTGGACACTCGATTTTCCATCGTATTCAAAACATCCACCATCAAGAAACCTATATTATATATAGAGAGTTGAAAGCCAACAAAACAAAATATATTAAAACAAAAACAATGGGATTTTTTTTTTTTTGGGGGGGGGGGGATTCATGACATAACATCGATATCGGACATGGCCTGCGAGTACCGTATGATACTAACATGCAGAAGGTTCTAGTGAGTTGAAGAGCCCTCCTCATAACATTTCCATTCTCTCTTTTCTCTAGCTATCCTAGTCCAAGAGATCATTTATACTCTCAACAAATATAACATTACAACCATGGCATTGGTTGTGAGTAGTGCCATGGGAAACGCGAGTTGACAGAAAATAACTGCCCAAAAATGTGTAAATGTTTACATTGTTAGTTTGGGATGCAAATAAGTAGGGATATAAGAAAAATATACCCCATGACTCCCACAACACCCACCACCGCGAGAAGCCCTTGAGCCGGCTGGGGCAGATTAGAGGATTCTCATGGGAAATTATCGCATGGACTTTTTGATAGTATTTGCATGCCCCCTCCGTTCATCTAACCAATTTCATTTTTTTTTTTTTTTTTTTTTACATCAGTTTGTGAAGTGTGATTATTTTGTACTGATCTTACATTGATAATTCGTAATACGTTCAGATATCAACATACCCCCCCCCCCTCTATTTAGGCTTTTTTTATCACCTTCTCAAACAA
Source organism: Strongylocentrotus droebachiensis (assembly GCA_035222895.1). Classification (NCBI taxonomy): domain Eukaryota; kingdom Metazoa; phylum Echinodermata; class Echinoidea; order Camarodonta; family Strongylocentrotidae; genus Strongylocentrotus; species Strongylocentrotus droebachiensis. The sequence goes on along the minus strand of JAVYIG010015567.1, from coordinate 9,506 downwards.
CAATATACTGTATTATACTTTATTAATGTTCTGGTGGCAGCACCAATAAAGCCTTTGGCTTTCCTAGCTGTCTCCACATTCATATATATTTTTGTTGTTGTATTTCATTGTAAATGTTTCTCTCTAACCTGTACGCTAAATTTTGTATTTTATATGTTTGTTATGATGTTTTTATGATGAATGAAATAAAGTTTAATTCAATTCAATACTCGATACAATTTTGATAAGACAAAATCACACAAAAACAAACCTATTATTCACCTTTTATAGTTTACATTACAGTAAGACTTTCTGTTTAATTTTGTCTACTTTAATTTTATTGAGAAATGTATGAACATCTACTCGAACTCACTGTAAACGCAGACTATCCAATGCTTTCGAATATGTTGACGACTCGACAAGTTCAACCAAGTCTTCTTTGTCCAAGCACTTCATCCCGGACAGATTTAGCCGCTGTAGGTTCTTGGTTTGTTCTCTGATCAGAAGACCCAGTCCTCTCATCGTCTCTCTCGATACACTCTTCTTCTCTGATGGGAGTGAGTCCGGTGCTTCAAGCTTGATGTGTGTGAGCTGCTGTCCTCTGGTCCGACGAAGACAAGCCGTGATCTGAGCTATGTCTCTCTCTGCATCATCGATAGTGATATCGATATCTCTCAAACCAGGAAGCGATGAGAGCAGACCTTCATAGCTTTGTGACGTCACACTCTCGGCTAATAGCTTTGTGACGGATGGAAGCTCAGGAGGAGATGGAGGGAAACTGAGAGAGGAGTCTGAGATGGTGAGATGGTTCAGTGAGGTGAAGGATCTGAGACAGGACCACAACTTTGTGGTCATCTCAGTAGATAGCTGGCATTGCTCTATCTCAAGCCTAGTATTCTGCAATAAATATAAACAGACAAACTTGTCACTTTTATTTGCATCGATTTAAATATTGAGAATAAACGTTGGGACATACATAATCCCACGTCAGTGAAGCTGAACGTACAAGTATTACAACCATATTCCGAGAATTAATTGAGTTATTTATACATCAAAAATGCAACTGTTTTTCAATTCCCTTTAATAGTAAAATCCAGAGGATATCCCTTTGTTGAATATTTCAAAGTGAAATGCATGCACCCGTATACCAAAGGTCACTCACCTGGACGTTGTTCTTTTTGTGTAGAGTACCACCTCCACTCCTACAAAGAATATTTGAAAAGGAATGAGGGGAAAAATGTGATTCTTGAAAGCAAATATTGGGAAATGATATTACATTAATAAAGAATGCAAGTGAATTATGCATCCCCTCTTTACAGAGGTAAATGGAAGCAACAATACTAACAATAACAATGATGATAATAATCATATTATAATAATGGTAAATAAAGTAACAAATATAATCATGATAATGATGTCAATACTAATAAGAACATCCATGAAATACCATTTTAATACAGTGTTTGGTGTTCATGCCGTCTTAAAATTAAAAAGCGACATTAACACAAAAATCTGCAGTGACAAAAGTTCGCAGAGTATTAGAAAATGTGATATTTGATCCATGATTTCCCATATTTAAAACAAATTTATTTATTTCAATTATTAGCAAATGGAGGGCAAAGTTTTTAACTACGAAAACTAGTTATCGTCAAAGGATTCCGGAGATATCGCGATCTAATGGATGTTGGATTGGCGTGCGCGCTGTAACTCACGAAAAAGTCATAAAAACAACGAGACCTTACTTCGTGCACGGAGGTTTACATTTAATTTATCGAAAAATTCAATCGATCAAATGTAAGATAATTGGATATTTTGCAAGTAAAAATATTATACAATCAGTTACTACCGGGGGCGGCGATGTTTAGGGGGAGGGGATCGCCCCCCCCCCCCCAGAAAATTGGAAAAAGTGCTCACACAAAAATGTATAGCAAATACTGACTAAAGACTGCAACACTTTTTATGTTTGTTATGAAAGGCTCTGGAGGGCCCAAGAGTGCAGCGTTTGGACTAATAACAAGGTAAACGCTCTCGGCGGTCCTGCCTGCATTACGCAATTCAATAATGATGAACATTGAGGTTGGGACATTATTCATAGGCAGGGTGGCTAATTAGCAGCCCCCCCCCCCCCCCCCATATGAAGTCCTCTAAATATAATCATCATTTTGAAGTGAATATTGACCAAGAGTCATCGGAAAAATTAACTATGTTTACCAAGATTAATAACTTGAATGGAACTTGAACAAATAACAAAAAATAATAATTTTTTTAATCCTTACATACTGACCTAAAATGACCTTTGACCTTGACTTTGTGACCTGGAATTTGCGTCATAAGATTTGTGATACTTGATAACCGTTGTGTACAAGTTTCATGGAATTTAAACAAACACTTTTAAAATTATGCTAAAATTTCAAATCTTGATGTTGATGATGCCACAAAAGAGTTTAAGTATGTTGACCGGAAATGACCTTTGAATTTAATTCAGTGACCTGAAATTCTACTCACATGATAAGGGGTACTTGATAACCCTTTAGTGTAAGTTTCATTGAGTAAGAACTGATACTTTCAAAATTATATTAACAATTCAAAAACTTAACCTGAGGTTAAGTTTTCGATGATGATGGCACAACATAGTCTATTAAAGTCTGTTGACCTGAAATGACCTTTGACCTTGATTTTGTGACATGAAATTCTGCTCATATGATTGGGAATACTTGATAACCCTTTAGTTAAAGTGTCATTGAATGAGAACTTATACTTTCAAAATTATACCAAACAATTCAAAAACTTAGCCTTAGGTTAAGTTTTTGATGTTGACGCCGCCGCCGCCGTCACCGGAAAAGCGGCGTCTAGATCTAGTCTTGCTTTTTGCTATGCAGGCGAGACAAAAAGGCAAAAATCGTCTCGCTCGGTCGCTAGCTACGCTCCCCCGCATAATGTTCTTCAAAATGTACAACAAAGTAAACATTGCAGAAAATCTGTATTTCGTTGGTATCGCGTGCACAGTTTACACTGTAGATCTGTCTAGGCCTATGTTTACAATATTAAGAGTTAGATCTATAGAATTACATCAGTGCTAACAGTAGGGTGTCTGAACGATTTTTCAATTTTCAATTTGGGATCGTTTTTCACCATTTTTGTTTGATATTTGAATTAAAAATGTAATCAGAATAATACATTTCAAATTTCAAGTCTCGCCGATGTTTCTATCAAAAGATACAGCCCCTTCAAAACGCTGAAATATTCATAGCATTTTGCTCAGAATCGACGAAAAAGACGTACACGCAGAGTTATGTTGTTTTGCTAAATTTAGCCAAACAGCTGTATCGCGCGATATGCAAGCGTATGCATATCGTACGCAAGTTGCTCAGCCAATGCGCGACTTGCAAGCTTGAGCCACGCTGTCTACGCGATATGTGCCATTGACTAGTATGGGTGGCCGTTTCCGCCATAGAACCCGGAAGTGAATACACGTTGTAGTCAATGGCAATATCGCGGAGACAACGTGCGTTGTCTCCGCGATATTGCCATTGACTACAACGTGTATTCACTTCCGGGTTCTATGGCGGGAACGGCCACCCATACTTCATTCACTATAAGCGCACATGTTACGCGATGTAACCATGGTTTGGACTGAGCGGAGCTCACGCCTCCCTAATTAGCTGATTCCAAAAATGTGGGAAGGGTATTTTCAAACTGTTATAACAAATGATCCCTTGGGGCTAGCGAAAAAAAAAGCATCTGGATATTATCCTTACTTCTAGCCCTGCGTGCTTAAGCCGCGGGGGCGCAGCTCAGGAAAGTGGCAAATTTTGGAGCTAGGATGCAAACAACATTTCAATCGCTGTTTTGACCAAGATATTTTTAGAATTCTGGGGGTGGCCCTCGATGGGGAATATGGAGAAAAACCTGCTCTTTCATATGACACCTCATTTATTGAGTTTCACCTTCAGGATCATTTGTTATAAAGGTTTGAATTTCAAATTTTTTCATAAAATCATTGACCAATTTTGGATGGTCGCGCAATGCACGTAGACCACATAGGGAAGCGTACAATCTCTATGGGAAGGGTTTTAGCACACAACATTGGGTGCGCGATCAGACACCCTACTAACAGAATTAATAATAATATTCCGCTCGCTCTTTAAGTTTTATTTGTTAAGGAGTCCCTTCCAACCCGGTTATACAAATATTGTCGCCTGAATTCCTAAGGGGAAATGGTGTAAATTTAGACTAGACCTAGACTCTAGGTCTAGATCTAGGCCTACGTCTTTCTAAAATATAGTATTATTAAGTCAACCTCAAGGTCCTTCGTTACATGACTAGACCTAAAGTTAGACTAGACTAGACCTAGTCTAGATCTGATTTAGTTTACTAGATCTAGATCTAGAGGTCTAGACCTAGATCTAGTCTAAATATTTACAACCCTTCGCCTCGGGATGCACACTAATTACCGGTAATGTAAAGGTGAAGTGTAAAAAAAGCATAGATCTAACTTAGGCCTATTGCTTGTTTGTTTACTATATTTTTGCTAAGGAACGTAATGTTGTAGATCTAGATCTAGTCTAATGTAATGCTGTAATACAACAAAACTTCAAAATCATGTAAAAGTGTAGGGGGGTAGATCTAGGCCTAGATCTAGTCTAACAGTTAGACACTTTAGTCACCTTCACCCTTCTCGTTCACTAAGTTAGATCTAACAGTTAGGTCTAACTTAGATCTAGACTATGCTCCCTGGCACTTTGTCGCCCCGGTCATGAAAAGAAATCGCCGCCCCTGGTTGGTAGACTATTAGGCCTAGAGCTAGGCTTAGTCTAGACTCTAGGCCTACTTCTCATTTACAATTTTGATGACACTTGTCGGCAAGTTCATGTTTTTTTTCGGAACGGACGCAAAAGACTGCAAAATTTGCCGATCTTTTGTCAATATTTTACTAATTTCACCTCCAATTCCATACAAAATTCCGTCTCTCGGTAATTTTAGATTTCTCTTTCCATTAGATCTGGATCTAGATCTAGATCTAGGCCTAGATCTAGATCTAGTATCTAGTAGGTCTAACGTTACTCGTTAGAGTCTATCAGACTTTCAAAATCTTACCGATTTGTTGAGATAGTGAACTGGTCACACCATCATCAATAATAATATATAATAATAACCCCCATCAATAAAGATCTAGACCTAGTCTAGACTAGTAGTAGTAGTACTAGAGCTAGATCTAGATCTACCTATTAGACCTAAATCTAGTAGGCCTAGACTAGTACTAGATCTAGGTCAAATAGACTAGGCCTAGATCTACTAGGGCCTATAGGCTAGGTCTAACGTTAGAAGTGTAGAGTCTACCTACCCCGAATTCAAGTACGTTAGTTGTTTAGTCTTGACAAACAGGTCCACCAAGGCTTCTTCGTCTCTGGCTCTGCCCCTCACACCGGACACATGCAGCCGTTGTTGGTTTTTCGGTTTGGTCTTCAAATAGAAGACTAAGCCCTCCAATTGTCTCTCCTGATTCAAGTTTCCTGTCTGTGGTGAGTGATGTCAAGGCGTGTAGGCCTAGTCTGATATGAACAAAGAACTGTTCATCCATAGCCCTAGTCTGATTCTTAGGCCTGGATGCGGTGGTGGTGATCTGAAAAGTGTTGCTCGTCTCTGCAACATCGATATAGACATCGATATCTCTCACTCCGGGTATCGTTGAGAGCACTCCTTCGTAGCTTTGTGACGTCACTCTCTCAGCTGATAGCTTTGTGACTGATAGAAGCTCCGGAGGAGATGGAGGGAAACTGAGAGACGAGTCTGAGATGATGAGAGTATCTAACATCAAAAAGGCTTTGAGGCTGGTCCATAGTCCACTCGTCACGTCGGTAGTTAGAGTAGACCCTCGAACTTTACTATCCTAACCTGGTATTCAGACAGAGAGAGAGAGAGAGAGGGAGAGAGAGGCGAGGGGCGGTGAAGAGAAAGAGAGATAGAAACAAATAGTCAGAACAGTTGATGAAAATATCTATTTCATCTCTAGTCCATAATCTGGCGTGTTCTTATATTTTCAATTCTATAATATTCTCTGCACTTGCTTCGAGCCGCCCAAGATGGCGTTATCAACGAAATAGTACACCCTGCCTTTTCGCCGGGGGTAGAAGTCCAAAGATCACGTCATCTTTGGCTTGCAGGGGGGGGGGGGGGGGGGGGGGTTGCAGTGAAGGAGGTTATTTACAATGAAATCAGCTAGATTCTGAACTATCTAATGTCTTGTTTTGGTGGTAATCATTAAAGCAAACGAGATTGCAGCCTGACCCTATCTGAAAATATTATTCGCTAAAGTAATGCAAACTCCCCTTCCCTCACTCCTTTACATTCATAAGTTATAGATGTATTTTCTTCCATGTTAAATCTATATCTTCTTTGTTTGACATAGGCTACTTGCTTTTATTGACCTATTAAAACAGTCTTACCCCTTTGACTTATAGTTATAGCGGAGGAATGGAAACTTTATCAATCTTTATGAAATTATTATTGAAACACTTTTTGTCAAATGAAAATGTGCATATACCTGACGTTTAAGTTGCTTGGAAGATTTTGCATCCCAACGACGGTGTAGACAGTCGGAGACTTTAGAACAATACTCTCTGCATTCACACATCTTTCAACAAACGAAGACACATTTTCTTCAGTACCCTTGGTCTCTGATGAGCAGTCAAGAAGAATGCGATATCGCTCGCTCTCATCCAAATAACTGTTTGAAAGGAGCGCCTCCATTATTCTTACACAGAGACTGTTATCCGTGCCAGCCGCAATCGGATGAGATGTTCATAGTCACCGATGTTTTCGTTGATCTTGAGCAATACTCTGTCTAAATAGGAAGTCCGCCAGGGCCATTGACGCTTGTTTGATTTAGCAGCAAGGTATTTCCCAGCCGAGTGTTCTTGAGCGAGTTTGTGATAAAACTCGATGGTAATTGAAGTGGTCTTGTGAGATTGACTGAACGGTTTCGTTGTAACAGGCACCTTGAATAATATCCCAAGCTCACACGCCCTTTCAAGGATAGAAGGAACTCTTCTGAAATCATGGGGTGTGAAGACTAGCTTTTTAGAATCGTCGAGTAGACCAGCTAAAGCAACTTTACCCAGTTTAGAAATGATTTTGCCTAGATTTTCGTTTGTTATTTGTTTGCTTTTTGATTTAGGTCGGGTATTGGCATGGTGCATCAAAAAGCCATTTACGCTGTCTAATAATTCTGTTTGAGTTGCAGTTTCAGTGTTCAAACTCCCGTGGCTCCATAAATGACAGACCATGAGACAAATAGAGGTGTTTTGCAAGTTCATTAATGAGTGGTCGGTCATAAAGAAAAGCCTTCAGATCATGTCCATCTCACCACAAGGATTCGAAGTCGAAGCAAAGAACTTGTCGATGTACTCACATGAGCTCTCTTGCGAGAATCCTTCGATCCACATCTTTGTGTATACCGTTGGAAGATCATCTTGATTGAAGAAGTCCTCTAGGTGAGGGCGTGTTGTTACAAGGACCCGACACTCTGGAAATTTCTCCCAGCGGATGACACTGACCATATTGCTCTCTGAGCTTCGGTTTGAAGAAGAAATACCGGCATACTCATCTAGTCCATCTAGTATGATGTGACAGATTCCCTGATTCTCTCTAATGAAACTCTCCAGACCCTCTGGTGTGAGATCATCAACATCACTCAAAAGCTGGGATTTAATTGCTTCTCCGATCGATGTACGATGACTTGTGTTTCGGAATTTCACAACAAACAGAAGTGGTAGGTGCTCTAATGCTGACCCCTTTTCTCTGTGAATCCAGTCGTAGGCCATCTTAGCAACAGCCGTGGTCTTCCCTCGTCCGGCCGGGGCCGAAATGAGGATTCGAGCTGGCAGCCTTCCGTTTACTTTCGTCGAAAATATGTCAGCAACAGAACCCTTGAGTATTTCCTTCTTGTTCATGTCTTGTCCACGAGCGTTCTTCTTCACCATTGTGACCACTGTGTGCATATCTTCGAACTCAGCATAATCATTTTTATCCCACGGTGTCATTTGAATTTTGCACAATTGATTAAGGTACTTGTTCTCCAGCTTTTCGCGACATTGCTGAACAGTCAATGATGGCGAGATCTTCTTACTGGAGATATCTGGAATGATGCAAGCATATAAGACAAAGTGACGTATTACACTCCCATGATCTCAGCCCCTCTCTTCTTCGACCCAATTGGGTTCATTAAGCTTTTTTATTTGTTTTATTACATCAGGTTTCATTGTTCCGACATATTCCCTGTTCTCCATTAAGTAAAGGGCCGGGAAACACGCTTAAAGGAAAATCCAAACTTAAAAGAAAACTGCTCTGACATGAACCAGAACAAAGTAGAGAACCAGTCTGGCGAATATTCAAACGAAATCGGACAAACAAAAATAACGTTTTGAGTTTGTTAAAGTTGCAATCGCTGTACATAAATGACGCACGGGAATTTCAAATTGGCCGAATCAGTAATGTTACTGTCATGTTTAGTGGCCGACATCTTTCCCCTTCTTTCCAACACACGGAATAACTCAAATGTAAATCTGTCGAAATGTGTTACTCAGGAGGATCTTCCATTTTAAAAGGACATATCATATGGATGCTATCCATTATATATTTTGAGTAGTGCCCCGAGGGAGAAGGTGTTCATGAGAAAAAGAAAAAGAAATGTAATTTTGTACATGACAAACGGGAGAGTTGTCCGTAACTATACTTCACAGTCAAATGACCAAATTTCTTGAGTGAGCTTCGCAACGTGACGGACATGTGCGCTATTTAAGAAGGCACCATTATTATTATTAGTATTATAGTGAGAACATGATTCAAAAGGTCATAATTTTCTTGTTATTGGTTCGATTTATAACTTTCGTTATTCGGTTTCTCTCATTTTATTCCGTTTTCACACAAATTAACTCATTACAAAGGATTGATTGCTCTTAGTCGGGAAATATATTCTTAAATTGATATGAAAATTTAAAAAAGTTTAAGATCCTTCAACTTGATTTTCTAAAATATAAATTCCAAAAAATGTTGCTTCTTACAAAATTTAATTTACAAGTAATTTATTTGTTTTGAAGCCGGTGCATTTCTTCAAAACTGTTTACATTTTGAGATTCAGACTATATTTTAATTAACGTGTTATTAGTAAAAAGATAAACCGATGAGCAAATACTAGTACACGTTTACCTAAAAATATAAACGGAAGGCAGACACGGCTTTTTCCGGAGTCAAATTATAATCAGATGAACATAGTAAATAGCATCATTATTTCATGTATTCGCCCCCAACGTGCTGCAAGATACTCCTCTATATAGAGACGACAGAGAGACAGAGGATGAAGGAACTTGAAATGAGACGACCCTGTCCTTTACCAACCTCGTACATTACGTGATTGAGTGATAAAACATGGGTAAAGTTTATTTGGGATGTTATTTTTATATGGAAGTCTATTGCCGATTTATGTAATACTTACATGTATCATCATAATATGTGTTGTTATTGCATTC